>JAJPUD010001682.1:51407-90496 GCA_023553655.1 Myrmecobius fasciatus | reverse complement strand
GAGAGAGAGAGAGAGAGAGAGAGAGAGAGAGAGAGAGAGAGAGAGAGCAGGATTGGAGTGGGAGGGCTGTGATTTAGAAGGCCAATTCACCTTTGGGTGTTTAAATAAAAGGCAAGAAGCTGTCTGAAGTGTTGATGGCTAGATTGAGAATGTTCCCATGTTCCAGTTTGAGGTCAATTCTCTCGACAATTTGGATGGAACTATGCAATGTTTCCTCTTCAGGACTGAGGTGGTATTCATTCACATGCCATCCACTGGGATTTGTTTTAGTGAAGACAACAATCAAAGTCTCATTAACAATGCAATGCAAACACAGACAGCCCCCTTAGCTATTATTGTTGGACTTTAATCTCAGAGCAGGGCCTTTGGCGGACCCTGAATCCTGTTAGCAAGTATTGTGTAGAAGTTGATGCTGAGAAACAGCCAGGAGGCAGGCAGAATGTGTGGGAATGATACCAACTGGGAACAGAGCTGGCTCTTTGGTACAGAATGTTTTATTTGATGGAAAAAAAAGAGTGATGGGGCACATGAATAAACTCTTTAGTTTTTGTTTAGGAGGCTTATTTAACTCTCTTCATCTTCCTCAGCCCCTAACATAGTAAAAGAAGTTTGGAATTCAGCCCATGTCTCTCATTATCAATGATGAGGGAATCAGGGCCACCCCAACTCAATGGATTCCAAAAAAAGTCACCACTGTATGTTAGCAATTATGCCCTGAAATGTTAAACAAAAATCTAAATTGTAAAGGGCATGTATTTACTTGAGGATGTTATTTGGAAACTTCTCTCCTCCCCTACTTCCACCCCATTTAAAAAGATTGTTTTTCTTTCCATTTCTGGGTTTTGTGAAATATGACATTTGGATAGTTTAAAGCAGGATTGGGATGAAGTAGGTGCAAAACAGTTTCAATTTCCTCATTCTGCCTTTACCCCCAATCTAACAAAGAGTCTTCAATTGAAAAGGGAAGCACTGGACGGTAGACAGGTGTGGAAAAAGAACCTGCTAATTCAAATATCTTTCAGGTCTAATTTTCTTTTAAGACCATTTTTATATTTTTATAAATATATATATTTTATATTCTGGTCCAACAATTCTAGTCCAGGACTATTCCTGCAGGTTTTCTAGCCCTGTGACATTGTTCACTACTCCCTTCTCTCTTCATTGGTCATCAGCAGGGGAAATCCTATTCATCTTTCAAAATGTAAACTCATGAAACTTAAAAAAAAATTTTTTTCTAAAGCTTTTTATTCACAAAACATATGCATGGGTAATTTTTCAACACTGACCTTTGCAAAACCCTCTGTTCCAAATTTTTCCCTCCTTCCACCCCCCCCTTCCCTAGATGGCAGGCAGTCCAATACATGCTAAATATGTTAAAAATATATGTTAAATCCAATATATATATATACATAGTTATACAGTTATCTTGCTGCACAAGAAAAAACAGATCAAGAAGGAAGAAAAAAATTGAGAAAGAAAACAAAATGCAAGCAAACAATAACAGAAAGAGTGAAAATGCTATCTTGTGGTCCACACTCAGTTCCCATAGTCCTCTCTCTGAGTGTAGTTGGCTCTCTTCTTCACTGAACACCATGAAATTTCTTTAGAGGGATGCTGACCACCTCCTCTGAAACTAAATAGTATTTGCTTTATATATCTCTTGAAGTATGAATACTATTCTGCCTTGTGTTGTAATTATTTGTGTATATGGCTTAACCCTCTATAATATTACAAAGTGATGTAATTTAGGAGAGCAATTCCTACTTCCAAATAATGTTTGGGGTTTAGCACCAAATGATGAAATTGATGTAGACACCAAATGTTGGGGTTTGGTCATGTGAAGAATTTACAATGGCCATCGTCTTTGTTAAAAGGTAGGTTTATTTAGGAAAAGAGGTTACAGACAAAATGAAGAGATCTAATAAACATCATATGTTTATTAAACATATTAATATTAATTAACATTAATATTAACATTAATTAACATTAGTTAAACATATTAACATTAACTAAACAGTAAACATCATGTCTACAGCTGTGGTCCAAGTGATACCTGGAGGGAAGCCCACTTGTAGTCTGGAATATGCTTGTCAAGGAGCAAATGGGAGTGGGAGTGCTATGGTGCACGGTCCCTTTGTTTAGACAGAGGAAAGGAGAATAGCTTCTCTCCCTGTCTTGGAAGACTGTCTCTTCCTTGGAGGCAACTCTGCCCCTTTATCCTAGGAATTTTGTCTTTTCCACAAAGTTTTCCCTTCCCTTACTTTTCAAATTTTCTTAAGGTTGAAGAAGAGATTGGGCAAAGTTTAGAGATCTTGGGCCCCTACAGGAGTCTCTGGGGAAGAGGAAATGCTTCCTCAGACTTAGGAGTTTTTCACCAGTTCTTAGCATAGTCTGCTTCTGGAAAAGGGTTTTAGGAGAAGGGACATTTTATTTGTAGCAAAGCAGGGGTGGGACCCAAATCTTGACTCCTTGCTGAAGGACTATGCCTTGCTGGATTTGTCTGGTTCCCCTAACATTGAGTTTTTTCTGTCCCTCAAAACTTTGCCCATCCCTTAAAAACTTTCCTGAAGAACAAAAGTGGGAGCTTAGAGCTGATAAGCTCTGTGACTAAAGTTACCTGGAGATACAGAAGAATCTTTTCCCTCCCCTTAGCTACTTATGTTGAATATTGAGACCTGGGACTGCTCCTCTGGAAGGGCTTGGTACTCCCATTTATGCCCCAGAGGAAGAGCAAGTTGATGGAAAGAATGCTGATTGGTATTTAGGAAAATGGGTTTGAATCAGTGCTCTGGTACTTAATTTTAGATCTCTTTTTTCCCTCTTAAAAAATAAGGAACTAAATATTGTTATACCACCTAGTTGCTGGATAGAATTTTGGACCTGGATTTGCTTTAAATCCTTCTTCAAAAACTTGCTAGCTATGTGACCCTAAACAATTCACTTAAATTCACCCAGGCTGTTTTTTCCTCTTCCTCAGAGAGTTGTGGGAATCAAAATGAGATAAAAGATTTAAAACACTTGGTAAAAAAAACAATAATATCAATAAGCATATACTTAGAGCTAACTTTGTGACAAGCTTTGTACTTTCAGGGGAAAGAAAGTTGCCCCCTTCCCCATCTTCCCACCAAGAAGCTCCCATTCTAGTGAAGAAAACAACATACAAGTAACCATGTATACACAATATATGTATGCACTGTAAGTGGAGAGTACACACCAGTAGTGGGAAGTTCCTGGAAAAGTGTGTGTGTGTGTACAAACATACATGCACATGTGTATATATGTTACATATACATATATGTAAATACATAAGCATGTTATATATGAAACTCAAGGGGCCTATATTCTTTATTCTTTATACAAATATATAAAAATAAATGCAAGGTAGTTAAATACAAGGGATTTAGGGCATGAGTAGTTGGGTATGATAAGGAAAAGCTTCATTTAGAAAATGATGCTTGAGCTGTATCTTGAACGAAATAATGAATTCTATGAGAAAAGATGAAGAAAAAAGTACATTTTAAGAATTAGAGACAGCTAATACAAAGGTACAGGGGTAGAATATGCTGTGCCCTTTTTGAGGAGCAGAGAGAATGCTAGTTTGGCTGGATAATAGTCCCTGTGTCAGCTGTCCCTCATGCCTAGAACATATTCTGTCCTCATCCTAGACTCATAAATACCTTATTTTCTGTGTCATAACAAACCAGGTCCACCTAATATATAGCAGGTGTTCCAAAATTTTATTTTTGAATTTAACTTAAGATCAGTGTCCTGATCTCTAATTTATTTGCTGAATGATCCTGGGCAAGTAATTTAACTTCTCTAAACAACATCAAATAGATTTTCGTCAGTAAGATTAACATTTTTGTATTATGTACATCATTGACAATCTAATGAAGTCTTTGAACCCCTTCTCAGAATAGTGATTTTTTTCATTCATAATTTAAAGAAACACTAAATTTCAGTTAGATGTTATTGAAATTGATGAAGATGAAAAGATGAAATTGAAAATAAATATGTAATTTCTTTTCTCCAATCAAGTTCGCAGTTCCCCTGAAATCTATAGTAGAGGATCTCTAAAGTTCTTTTCATTTATAAATCTCTAAAGATTAAATAGCCTGTGCCTTTCTTTTTTGTTAGAAAGAACATTAGGTGAAATTTTAGGCAAAATTTTAAAGTTTGAAAATTTGGGGTAGATAGCTGGCATAGTAGATAGAGAGTACCTCACCAGAAGTCAGGATTCATTCCTGAGCTCAAACACTTACTAGCTGTGTGACCCAGAGAAAGCCACTTCATCCTGTTTGCCTCAGATTTCTCATCTATAAAATGATCTGGAGAAGGAAATGGCAAATTATTCTTGTGTCTTTGCCAAGGAAACCCCAAATGGGGTCACAAAAAGTTGGACATGACTGAACAACAAAAACTACCTGTTTCTTTTTTTTATATTAGAATGAAGGTTTGGAGTTAGGGTGATGATTTAAGCAAAATTGTTAAGTAAGAGAAAGGGTGAAGAAGGTATAGGGAGTGGAGAAATTTTTTCAATTTCTCATTTGCATACTTCAAGGCCCCATATCTACCTTTAAGTAGATATAGTCAAATTTGTCTATAGGAAGCTCTGTTTAAATAGGAGATCTGTTTTTTTGCTCTAACTGGAAAGCAATTTGATACCTTGTTTCCCATCCAGTGTTAATGAGTGATAATACCTTCATTTGTTAACTCTCCCGGGGATATGTTTATTTTAACAGTAGATAATACTTTAGCACAAAGGAATGACTTTGAGGTCTAATAAAGACTTTATTGTTGGCCTTTGGGAGATTTTTTTTTTTTTGAGGTGGAACAAATGTTTCTAAATCCCTCAAGTCAGAACACTGAGTAAGCTCTCCCACTCTCACAAGTACTATTATTTACTTTAATTAGACACTTTTTTAGTTTGAATCTTCTGTTAGTATTAGAAGAAAGGAGAATTTTTCTAATTGACCATTTTTTAAACTGTTAACAAAAATATTAACAAAATAACAAAATGTTATTAACAAAATAAGAAGGTACTGAAGTTGTCACCTGAAACTCATTCCCTGGATTTGTATAATCAAAGATCTGATAAGTGAGGATAATAGCCCCACAGTTGGGGAAGTAGAACAGAGGAGAGAGGAGCCTATAGAGATGTTTATTCAAGCAGCTTAAAGTTAAATTTTTTTTTGTACTTTTTATATCTGCTTGATCCACCTTTCTCTCACGTATGGCTCAAGAAGTTATAGCTTGTGCAGTAGACACACCCTAAAAACTATTTTGGTAGCTGGTAGATGGTAGATATCTTACCAAGATGCTCCACTGGCTCACTGATGAATGCAGGAAAGATTTATTTTACATTCTGGCAAGAATGGATGTACCCCAATTCCATAGAATGGGAAGATACCTAGAGAAGCTAGGGCAAACCTTTTTATGGGATTCAGTTAGTCCTACTTCTTCCTTCAGGATTCTGATTAGTCAGGATCTTTTCCAGGTTACCATTCTCCCTTATAAGGTATGTAATAATAAGGTATGTATAAGATATGTAATATATCCAATTTTAAACAAAATATGACCAGAACAATTCTCCCTTTGTTTCTTTGAGCTTGTGCTCATGTCTCTATTCTTTCAAGCCTTTCCTGTCCAAGAGGCAAACTCCCCCTTCTTATCATATTCCCCAAGCTATCTATCTTTCTTCAAGGACACCTGTGGAAGCAAAATGACCATGATCACAAAATCCCATTTCTTACACCCTCATGTCTGTTGTTGAATTAAAGGGTGTCTGTCTCAAGCATGTGAAGACTTTCCCTGGTGGAACAGGAGATGGGAACAATTTGTTCCAATGGTTATGAAAGCACTGTGGAGTGCTTAGAGCTTGATTAGACATTGAAGATAACAAGATAACACTGCATCTTGAACCATCAAGATTCTGTCCTGCCACTGGACTGTGATGACTCTAGAGGAAAGCCAATGACTTTGTGCAACTCTGTCTCACTTAAATCCAATTTATGGATGAATCAAAGATATTACCTATACCATTTTTACAATTTTTACCTATCTTGAAATTCTATGGTGACAGGAAGTGGTGAAGCAGCAGGTGTGGATATACTGGGAGCTATAGTCACAATCTTGCAAACAGGCTACAGGGTCAGCCATGGGATACAGCAGCCCCTGGGTAACTGAGGGATACCTCCTGGCATGAGGAAGTGGTTAGAAAGGTTGCCCTAAAAATTATTCAGTCCTGGACTGTTTCCTATGGCAGGAAGCGATCCCACCCTGAAGTAAAAACACAGACAAAAAGTACAAGAACTTCTGCAGAGATGATTCCTCTCACCTATATATATATTTTTTTTTTCCTGGAGTGGTCATAGTGAAGGGGAATGCTGTTGAAGCTGGTATAGGTTTTGCACTAAAACTAATTAGTGAACAAGCTTGTATGTCTACCAAAAGGAGTGAATGACAGTTTGATGACAGTGTGATTGTCACTTGCAAGAAAGTACCATATATATCACTATAATCAGTTCTAATTTTCCCACTATGACAAACCCTGATGAAGTCAAAGAAAAATTTTATGAAGACCTGGAGACCCTTATCATCAATTTGCTAAAAGAGGACAAGCTAATAATTCTGGGTTACCTTAATACTAAAGCAGACATAGATTACTGGACATGGAACAAAAACATATGGTGCATCTCCACTACTTAGTACTTATGGAGCCATATTGATTAGTGCTAAAGACATGATCCTTTGATCATGAGCTGATCACTTTCATTACATTTCCATAGTGCTCTCAATATACTATCATCAATCAATGCTGAAGCCATTGATTATTTACCTCAGATTGTAGCCACTCTCTAGCCAAATTTCCATCTGAAGAAGAGATCTTGAATGTCATTAGGCTCCTTTCCTATGTTAAAGCATTTGGTGCTGATTTTATTTCAGCTGATATTTTACAAGGTATGTGTGTCTGGGTGAGGAGATGTAGGAAGAGGTCCATTCCAAATCAAAAACTGACTAAAATTTTCTGGGTTATATGATAAGAGGAGGTTATCCCCCAGATGTTCAAAGTTGCCTCCATTGTCCATATCTATAAAGGTAAAGGGTTTTTTCTTAGCCATTGCTAGCAATATTCTTGTCAGAGTCCTTCTTAAAAGGCTGATTCTTCACTTGGAAGATGATCATTTACCTGAGAGTTAGTGTAGTTTCAAAAAGGCTGAGGAAGAAAGGTTATGTGGTGTTTGGGGTCTGACAGTTCCATGAGAAATGCCAAGAACAGAACAGAGATCTGTACACATTTATCTATCTGACAAAGGCCTTTGATATTGTCAGCAATGAAGGCTTATGGAAAATTTGGTTACCCAGAAAAATTCATCAATATTATACATAAGTTTCATGATGGCATGCTTGTATGAGTTCTGGATAATGGATGATACTCTCACACTTTCCCAGTCACCAACTGAGTGAAACAAATTTGTGTGTTTACTCCCTTGCTTTTTAGGATGATGTTTTCAGCAATGTTGTCACATGCCTTCCATGAGGATGAATGGCAGCATCAACGTCTGCTACCACACTGGTGGCAGATTATTTAACTTGAAAAAGCTATAAACCAAGACTAAAGTGGAAGGAAAGTTAGTGCGTAATTTTTTTTCAGATGATGGATTGTGTACTCAATGCAACCTTTGAATCTGGGATGCTACAAAATATGGATTGATTCTTTGCTTCTTGTGCTAATTTTGCCTTAAAAATTAACACCAAGAAAACACAAGTGCTCCATCACCAAACCATTCATACATGGAACCATCAGTTACCTCAGATGGAGAAGGTTTGAATACTGTAGATAAGTTCACATACCTTGGCAGTATATTTTACAGGGATATACACATTGATAATGAAGTTAGTGCATATATTACCAGAATTAGCTCAGTGTTTGGGAGTCTCTGAAGGAAAGTGTGAAAAAGAAGAGGTATTATACTGACTATCTTACTGAAGGTCTATAGAATCATTGTGCTGACCTCAAATGTTGTATGCTTGTAAAACCTGAATAGTCTACCAGTGTCATGCCAGAAAACTGAATAATCTTCATTTGAATTGTCTTAAAATTCTGAAGATTACCTAATAGGATAATTTACAAGACACTGAGGTTCTTTTGAGCTAAACTGTCACTCATTCAAACTTTACAGCAGAGAGCACATCTCCAATGGGCTTACCATCTTATTTGAATGCCAAATGTATGCTTGCCTAAAAAACTATTTTTAAATAAAGGAAAAACAATACAAGGACACTCTCAAGGTCTTTTTGAAGAACTGGTTTTATGACATGAGAGACGCTGACAAAGGACCACCCAGCATGGTGTGTCCTCTCATCAGAGAAGGTGCTGGGCTCTATGAGCAAAACAGAATTGAAGTAGCTCAAAAGAAATGTGAGATGTGCAGGGAATCCACCACAAATGTTCGTTCACAGGGACTGTTTGTGCCTGATCTATGGTAAAGCATTCCAAACTCACAGTGGTCTGATCAACCACAGTCAGACACACTGTAACTTGATTCTAATATGATGATGTCATTTTGGTCTTTTTCAAGAACGGAGGCAAACAACCAACTATACATATGAAGGAAAAAAGAGGAAAAAGGGCAAATAATACATACACTCAGGTCCCCAGGCAGAAGTCCTGGAATAATCCTGCTGTCCTTGCTTATTGCTTGTGGTATATTTTTGAGCCTGAAACAACTTTATATTTCTTTAATCTCATCTTTTTTTGTTCTAACCACCACTTAACCTCTCTTAAATCATAATGTACCATTCTCCATATTAAAACAACAATGACAACAACAATATGCAAACAAATTATTGTGGCCATATCTTTTACATATCTGAAATGTACGAAAGAGGAAATTACATGGCAACATCTGAATAGTTAATATGCCTCATTTTCATTTCATTTTTGCATTTATGTAGAAGCAGGCTGTTGTTAATGGCAACTTTAATATTTCATGAATATTACTAGTGTGGAATAAGAATCCTAGGTTGTCTTATTTGTTGTGCTTATAGAATGGTATCCCTACAAAACCTTGTGTTAGACTAGGCATTGTTAACATGAAGAAATATGGAGAAATGTGTTCCTAAGGGAAAGAACTTTAGCCTTAGGCAGAACAATGGAAATAATCTGGTTATCTTGAAAAACTTTTTCTTAGAATGTTCCAATCACAACTGAGTCACCATGTCTTGTTAACTATACTTTCACTAATCTATCTCTCTAAGTCCCACTCCCAATATGCTCTTTGGCGCCATTATCCCAGAACTCTATCCCTTCCTCAAGGCTATTGGGAGTACTTTAAAGGTTTGGCCATCTCTCTTCTTTAATTGTATTGACTCAAATCGCCACTGGTTGTGTTCCCTCCACATTTAGGTGCTACTGAGTAACCTTTGAGACAACACTTTGAGGTCATTGCACCGAGGAAGACTTAGCTCAGTTCTTGGATAATATTGGTCCCATCAAGTTTACCATCTCTTGCTGGTGTTTGGTTGACATTGCTGCTAGACATCTTTTGTCTCAGATACAATTGATGGACTGATTGACTGGGCCCCAAAGGTAATGCTCTCAGTGAACTCACTATCTAACAGAAGAAAACAATTCATATTTGAGATTTCATCTACCAGTTGGATGGACAGAACCAATGGTCCTTAAGATATAGGAGGAAGGCTCACACTAATACATCTTTGCAGTAATTTCCCTTGATAAAATTGTATACCTTTTTGATATTCACAGTGCCAAAGACACTGGTAACAAGAAATTATTTTCCAGGTCTTAAGTATCTATAATTGCTGAGGAAGCAGGATTTCAGCACCTGTAGAAGCCATAGTTAGGTAGCATTTCAATCATGATCTCAGCAGAGATACTCCTATTTCTGAGGTTCTACTTCATATTGGTGGCAATTGTTGCTGCCAGGGGTTGAAGGCAAGGGATGGAACACTAGTACTTTCTTATTATTATTAACTTGGTATATTTGAATAATTTGAATATTCATAAAGGTAAAGTCTGATTGTCATCTTTTAGAGCAATTGGACACACACACACATACACAAATGTTTTATTTATTTTTACTGATAAAGTGCTTTATATTTTGTAAAGTCTTGTATGCAACATACATAGGGAATTAATCCAATGTATAAAGACTAAGAGTTATTTCCCAATGCATAAGTGGTCAAAAGATACACACAAATGTTTTATGGCTTCCTAGATGGTGCCATTGACTTGCTCTGCAGCCTGTAGTTATCTTTCTGGCTCTTGATTTTCCTTCAAATTCAAAACAAGGAAATAACACCATTTAAAATTTTTTTTCATAGAAGCACTACTAGGATTATGTGTAAGGAAGGAGAGAATTATATAAATCAAAAGGAATGTTCTTGTTACAAAAGGCTATCCCAAGCTGCCTAATTTCAAGTGCATTTTTGTTCTTGTTTTCATGGTGTAAATAAAGTGAATAGGCACATTGTTTAGAAATAGAAAAATAAGTAAAATAATTTCCCATAATTGGACTGTTCTGCTAGTAAAAGGCTGTAATGAAGTCATGTGAATGTCTGACACTCATTGAATACTGACATTGGAATCTTAAATGTTTATTTTACATGAATGAGAGAATCCACATTTAAGATTCCTGAACTAGCCTCTAGAAGTGTCTTTACAAGTTTCAAATGATGTTTCATCATTTTAAATGTCACACTTTAAATCATGTTCTCATTGTTCCTATTCCAATAATAATTGTATTTGATTTTTTATGATAGACCCTTAATGGAAGGCAATATGATGGCAGACCTACACTTTACAGTTTGCTATGAGCAGACACATGCCATCTAACCAGTTCACTTCTCAGGAGATTGATGTCCAGATATAGGGATATCTTTCCATGAAAAAGAAAAGAAAAACCTGTGTGAAGGAGGAAAGAGAGAGAACCTGAGTGGAGTTGCATGGAGGGAACACTAAATATCATGTCTGGGAGGAAGAGACAAAAATGCTGTAAGGAGGAGAAAAAAGAAAGAAGTCAAGTGAGAACTTAATGGAAAAATCCTGAATTTCTGAGGGTAACAAATTAAATCAAAGCAGAGGCTCCAATGAATTTGTGGCAGCAGAGATAGAGCCTTTTGGATATGAAGCTAGGCAAAATGATGGCCAAGAACCATAAATGGCAAGGATTATGGTTGCCAAAATGTTGCAGTCTTGTTTTTTCTCATTTTGTATGTGGGAACTTAGATAAACTGAACTTCATATCTGAACTCTACTGAAGAAGGGGAAAATGGGCATGTACTCATTGGGAAAATTATCTCTGAGAATATTTATATTGCTGTTTCACTCCCTTTCTTGTTCAAATCATATGATTTCACTGATCCTATGTTGTGATTTGACTAAGTTTTTGTTAGCATAATAACAATTATCTAAGACATGAGTTGACTTTTAAAGGTCCCAGTTTATCACTGGAGTGGAAGCTTGAGTCATAACTAGAATACTTATTTTCCACATGTTCTATATTGAACTCAGCAGTCTATTAAATGTAGGGTAAAGAAATGGTTTATGCACTTTTTTTTTTCTTTTTAGCAAGACAGTTGGGGTTAAGTGACTTGTCCAAGGTCGCATAGCTAGTGCATGTTAAATGTCTATGACTGGATTTGAATCCAGGTAATCCTGACTCCAGGGCCAGTGCTTTATCCATTGTACCTTCTAGCTATTTGAAACTATGGAAAAACTATGGCTTGTTAAAATATGAAAAGAATTTAATTTGTGTAGTTCTCCACTCAAAAGGCCATTTCCATGGAACTCTTCTCATTGGTGAAGATTAATTATTCAATGTTCTGCACCTGCTTTAGAGCACAGTTGGTGAGTTGGAAAGAAAAGAGACTCTTCTTCTGGCTTCCAAAGTCAAGAGAAGACAGGAGCTAACACTTTAGAGAATTTTCCATTGAGTCAGATATGAGTTCTGTCTTACTATCATTGTTTCTCTGTTTCTCTCTGAGAGTCTCTGTATCTCTGCCTCTTTTTGTTAGTTGTGCTTAATGGGAAATTTCATGTACTTTGTAGATTGTCTGATACATATTTTTTGATGTAAACTTTTCCTGATTTCAGTTTTGCTATTAATTTGGATAAATGGTATATTTGCTATGGCCTCTTCCTTTTAATTTGATCTTTATGGAATATAAAACCTAATGCTGGTATTGCTGAATCAAAGGGTATGCACAATTTTAAAGTACTTTGGTCATAATTCCAAATTGCTCTCCAGAATGGTTGGATCTGTTCATAGCTCCACCTATAGTATATTAGTGTCCCAATTTTTCTACAACCCCTCCAACATTTTTCATTTTTCTTTTCTGTCATATTAGCTAATCTGATGGGTTTAAAGTATACACATAATTGTCTTAATTTATATTTCTCTAACCAATAGCATTTTTTCATATGACTATAGATAACTTTGATTTCTTCTCTTAAAACTGCATGTTCATATCCTTTAAGAATTTATCAATTTGAGAATGACATGTATTTTTATAAATTTAATCCAGTTTTCTATGTATTTGATAATTAAGGTCTTTATCAGAGAAATGATATGATTCCCTTCTTCCCCCCCCACCTCCAGTTTCTTACTTTCCTTCTGATCTTGGCTGTATTGGTTTTGTTTGGGTAAAACTTTAATTTCATGTAACAAAATTACCCCTCTTACTTTCTGTTATCCTCTCTGTTTCTTGTTTGGTTAGAATTTCCTCTTATCCATAGATCTGATAGGTAAAGTTTTCCATGCTTCTCTAATTTGTTGACTCCCGAAATCACTCTTTATTCCTAAATCATGTAGCCATTTTGACCTTATCTCTATACGTGATGTGGGATGTTGGTCTGTATTTAGTTTCTGTCAAACTGCTTTCTAGTTTTCCTAGCATTTTTTTTTTGTCAAATAGCAAGTTCTTGTCCCAAAGGCTAGGATCTTTGTGTTGATCAAACACTAGAGTATTCAGGCAATTTACTACTTTTTTTTGTGTACCTAATCTATTCCACTGATCAGTCACTTTATTTCTTAGCCAATACCAGATTGTTTTGATCATAACTGCTTTATAATACAGTTTGAAATCTGTTGATTCTAGATTGACTTCCCTCAGTTTTTTTTCATCGATTCCCTTGATGCTCTATTTCTTCTTTCAGATGAATTTAGTTATTATTTCTCTAGCTCTATAAAATTTTTTGATAGTTTGATTGGAATGGCAATTAATTAGTAATAAGTAAAGTTATTAGTAAATAAGTAAATTAATTTAGTTGGAATTGCAATTTTATTATAGTGGCTTGGCCACTGCAATGGCCATGAGCAAGTAGTATTTCTGTAATTGTTTATTTTTGTATTTGTGCAAAAAGTATTTAGTAATTTTGTCAATATAATTTCAGGGTTTGTCTTGATGGGGGGACTCTCAAGGATTTCATATTGTCTATAGTTATTCTAATGGAATTTCTTTTTCTCTCTTCTGCTAGACTTTTTTTGGAAAAATATAGAAATACAAATGATTTATGTGGATTTTATTTTTAGCCTGTATTTTGTTAAACTTGTTAATTGTTACTTAATTCTCTAAGTATATTGTTATATCCTTTGCAAAAGAGTGATAATTTTGTTTTCTCACTGCCCATTCTAATTCCTTTAATGCTAGCATTTCTTCTTCTTCTTCTTCTTCTTCTTCTTCTTCTTCTTCTTCTTCTTCTTCTTCTGCTTCTGCTTCTTCTGCTTTGGCAACTGCTTTAAAATTTTTTTAATAATAGCTTTTTAGTTTCAAAATACTTACAAAGATAGTTTTCAACCTTCACTCTTATAAAACCTTGTGTTCCAAATTTTTCTCCCTCCCTTTCCCATCCCTTCTCCGCTAGACAGCAAGTAATCCAATATAAGTTAAACATGTGCAATTTTTCTAAAAGTATTTCCACATTTATCATGCTGCACAAGAAAAATCAGATCAAAAGGGGGGAAATGAGAAAGAAAAAAAACAAGTAAACAACCAAAAAGATGAAAATACTATATTGTAATCATCCAGTCCCCTATTCCTCTTTCTGGATGCAGATGTCTCTCTCCATCTCAAGTCCATGGGAACTGGCCTGAATCACCTCATTGTTGAAAAGAGCCAAATCCATTATAGTTGATCATCACATAGTGTTGTTGTTGCTTTATACAGTGTTCTCTTGGTTCTACTCACTTCACTTAGCATCAGTTCATGTAACTCTCTCCTGGCCTTTCTGAAATCATCCTGTTGGTCGTTTCTTATAGAACAATAATATTCCATTACATTCAGCCATTCGTCAACTGTTTCCATTTCCTTATCACTACAAAAAGTATTGATATAGCTAGCATTTCTAGTGGTGAACATTCTTGCTTCACCCATGATTTTACTGGGAAGACTTCTAGCATTTGCCCATTACAGATAATTCTTATAAATGTTTTTAGATATGTACTATTTATTATTTTTAAAGAAAATCCCATTTATTCATTGGGCAGCTAGGTAGTACAGTAGAGAGAGCTCTGGACCTGGAGTTGGAGAAACTATTCTTTGTGAATTCAAATCTGGCCTTAGACATAGTATCTATGTAATCTTAGACAAGTCATTTAACCTTGTTTGTCTCAGTTCTGTAAAATGACCAGGAGAAGAAAATCACAAACCACTTTAGCATCTTTTCCAAGAAAACACTAAATGGGGACAAAGAATCAGATATGATTGAATTAACAACCATTTATTCCTTTGCTTTCTAATGTTTTTAATCAGAATGAGTATTGTATTTTGTCAAAAGGTTGTTCTGCATTTATTGAGATATCCACGTGATTTTTCTTCTTTTTTAATTAATATAGTCAATTATGCTTATAGTTTTACTAATATTGAATCAACCCTGCATTCCAGATACAAATACCACCTGGTCATAGTGTTTAATCTTTGTGATATATTACCATAATTTCATTGCTAGTTTTTTTAATTTAAAAGTTTCACATCAATATTCATTGAATTGGCCTATAATTTTTTTTTCTGTTTTTCTTCTTCCTGGTTTAGATATCAACACTTCAACTGTGCCCTTAAAACAAATTTGAAAATCAGTTACTTACGTTTCCAAATAGCTTATATAGTATTAAAATGAATTATTCTTTAAATGTTTGATAGAATTCACTTGTGAACCCATCTGGCCCTGGGTATTTTTTCTTTGGGAGCTTATGTCTTGTTCAATTTCTTTTTCTAACATAAGGTTATTTAATTATTCTATTTCCTTTTTTCTTAACTTCAGCAATTTATATTTTTGTAAATATTCATCCATTTCATTTAGATTGTCAGATTTTTGGCATATAATTGGACAAAATAACTCCCAATAATTTTTTAAAATTTCATCATCATTGGTTGAGCTTTCTACCTTTTTATTTATAAAAATGGAATTGGCCAAATTTTGTGTGATTTTAATTGTGATTCTACACAATTTGAATTTTTTCTTTCTGGCTGCTTGCAATATTTTCTCCCCTATGAGCTCTAGAATTTGGCTATAACATTTCTGGGAATTTTTACTTTTTGATCTCTTTGGGAGGCAATTTATGGATTTTTCTCAATTAATATTTTACCTCCAGTTCTAGGATATCAGGTAGTTTTTTTTCAATAAATGTTTGAAATATAAGGTCTATGATTTTTTTTTATCATGGCTTTCAATGTTCAATAATTTTTAAGTTGTTTCTCTGATTTGTTTTCTAAGTCAATTGTTTTTCTAATGAGGTTTTACATTTTCTTCTCTTTTTTCATTCTTTTGGCTTTATTTTATTATTTTTTGATAATCCATGGAGTTGTTAGCTTCCATTTGCTTGTTTTCAATTTTAAGGAATGATTTTCTTCCATGAACTTCTGTCTCTCTTTTTTAATTTGGCTAATTCTGTTTTTTTTAAGGTGTTATTTTTTCCAGTGTTTTTTTTCTGTGCTTCTTTGTTGACTCTTTTCATATTTTTTTTTGCATCACTCATTTCTTTTCCAAGTTTTCTTCTCTATTTCTCTGATTTTTAAAATTCTTTTTGAGTTATTCCAGGAATTCTTGTTGATATTGTATCCAGTTTATTTTTTTCCCATTGAAACTTTGCTTGTACCTATTTTGACATTAATGTCTTTTGAGTTTGTGTCTTGATCTTCCTTATCATCATAGTAAATTTTTATGCTCAGGTTCTTTTTTGTTGTTACCTCATTTTTTCCAATCCATTTCCTGATTTTTAACTTTATGTTTAAATCAGGCTGTGCTCCTAAGGTTGGAGAGACACTTCCCATAGCTTCAAGTTTTTTGCAGTTTTGTTTTCAGAGCTATTTATTGCAGTCTATACCTTTTTAATGCTTCCAAGGTAGTATGATCTTAGGGGAAGTATAGTCATCATTCTTCTGGCCTGTGCTCTGGTCTTTATCTGGGAAGGCTTCTTGTTCTCTGCATACACAATTGTTAGCTTTTGGTTCTGGAACTGTGACCAGGTTTCATGCTCTCCTGCAGCTACAAGCATATTAATGCTCCTTTCTGCCCTGAAACTGTGACCAAGGATCCTTTTCTCCTGTGGCTGCAGGTGTTGGTGATCCTCTTCATTCTGGAATTGTGTTCCAGAACTGCATATGGGCAATGCAATAGGGTCCTGCATGTAATACCAGCAAAGGGTTCCATGTAATTTTTTTCTGACCAGTTGTCCAATCTCCTATCTCTATGCTGAGAGCTCCCAATGTTGCTGCTGCAATCATAGTCCTCCAAGGCTTGCTCTTGTTTTTGCTGCTATGTGTGTATCACTTAGGGATGACTCCTACCCTGATGTCATAGAACTTTTCTGCTGATCTCCTAAGTTGTTTTGGTTTGAAAAAAATATTTTATCCTGACTTTTTGTTGGCTCTGCTGCTTCAGAATTCATTTTGAGGAGCTCAATTTGTTTGGAGGAGAATCTTGAAAGATTTTTTTTAATCATTTTATTTTTTTCTGGTTATACATGTATATTAATTTCTAAAATATACATTTATGAATCATATTGGAAGAGAAAAATCAGGACAAAAGGGAAGAACTATGAGAGAAAAAAACAGAAAAGAAAAAAGTAAACATAGCATGTGTTGATTTCATTCAGGCTTCATAGTTCTCTCTCTGGATGCAGATGACATTTTCTATCCAAAGTTTATTGGGATTGCCTTGGATCACGAGCCTGCTGAAAAAAACCAAATCTTTCACAGTTGATCATCGAAATGTTGAAAAATTTCATCTGAGTTTCTGCCTATAGTCCCCCATGTTGGGTCCTCATCCCATGTTTTGATTATTGTATTAGTCTGCTGGTGAGTCTGCCTGTCAAGTCTTTCCCCAGTCCAATCAGTTCTCCATTCAGCCACTAAAGAGATTGTCCCAAAATGAAGATTGGATCATGTCACTCTGATATTCAATAAATTCCAATGGCCTCTTGCCTTCAGAAGCAAATACAAATACTTTGGCATCCAAAGACTTCCAAAATCTAACCCCCTCCTACCTTTACTTATGCCTTATT
Organism: Myrmecobius fasciatus; assembly: GCA_023553655.1. Taxonomy (NCBI): domain Eukaryota; kingdom Metazoa; phylum Chordata; class Mammalia; order Dasyuromorphia; family Myrmecobiidae; genus Myrmecobius; species Myrmecobius fasciatus. The sequence continues at coordinate 72,971 of JAJPUD010001682.1, read as the reverse complement.
CCCCAAACATACTTTTCTGTCCAATGATAACTGACCTCCTGGATGGCCCATGAATATTTTTTGCCTCCAGGCATTTTTCTATTTTCCCCCTCCCCCCCCACCTGAAATGTTCTCCCTCTTTTCCTCTGACTACTGACCTTCCTAGCTTTCTTTAAGTCCCAAATAAAATCTAATCTTCTATAGGAAGAATTACCTCACCCCACTTAATTCCAGTGTTTTCTTTCTGTTAATTTTATTTCCTGCTTTTTAAATACTTAAATACTTCTCCCATTAAGTTATAAGCTCTTTGAGGGCAGGGACTATTTTTTTTTTACCTCTATTTGTTTCCCCAGTCCCTGAAATGTAGTAGGGCATATTCATAGTACATGAATATAGGGCACTTAATGAATGAATATTCTTTCCATTGTACCACATAATATGACTGCTTTTCCCTTCCACAGCCAACCCCCTAGAAAAAGCTATCTAAACTGGTAGTCTCTGTTTCTTCTCCTGTTATTCTTCATTCCCTGACAATCTGGATCCTAACCTCATCATTCAACTGAAAAAGCTCTCTTTAAAGGTATGAATGATATCTGAATCACTGAATCTGACCGTCTTTTTCTTAACTTATTCCCTCTTTACCTTTCTTTAGCATTTGATGCTGTTGGCCACCACTTCCTCTTGGATACTCTTTCCCCTTTGAATTTGAAGGATCAAGCAAATATTCTTATACTGGACATTTAAACTCCTCCACTATGTGGCTAGAATTTTAAGGCTCATGCCACATATCTCCCTTTCACATATTCTCTGTCCTAGGTAAATTAGGCTGGTACCCAGTATGAAAATCAAATCACACTTACCAGGTGAATTAATTTGAGTGGGACATTGGAGATTAGGGCATCTGTAAGGTTACTTTTCACAATGAATCTTTGATTCTAATATACACCAGAGCTATGCTAGTGGTCCAACAAGAATAGATTTCTCTACAGATAAATCTCTTAAGATACTAGGTATTAACAATTTACCTGGTGTAGTAAGATAAGCTTAATAATAAAAGCTCTTGAAAGGTTCAACCACTAAAGGGCATTGAAATAATTGTAGACAGGGATTTTCCAATAGAACATTTATCCATATGCTATTAAAAAAAAACTATAACACTATCATTTAGAGCAGTCTATTCAAAATTACTTCTGTCTGAAAGGCAAAGGAGCATCACACATATAAAGTAGAATGAAGGGCTTAAGCAAGAAGAAGACAGCACCATCTCAAAACAGCTGGGCTGGTTTAACATTCCAAGTGGCAGAAGGCAGTGCTGTTCCTCCTTCATACACATATGCACAGCCAATTCAGCACCTTCCCTTGTGGAAATAAATCAGTGGGGTGTGGGTAGAGCTAGAAATGGATGACTCCATAATCACCATGTACCAATAACTTCAGTTTTCTAGGCCAGGGGTAATAATCTAGATGTGTAAATGTACCATAACAAAGGGTCAAATAGCAACACAGGCCAGCACTTTCAAATTTGCAGTCTACTCACAGTAATCCTGTGTTAAGCTTGCTTGCTGCATCCCAATAAGTTATAATGAAATCATGGGCTAGGAATCCTGTGGGACTTGGAATAAAATGAGATTTAGACAAGTTCATTTATTCTTTGAATAGCTTAAACATAGAGTTATAGTTAGTGATAAGATCAGAATGCCCTGTTATTTGGGTTTCTTGGCAATTACATGTTAAAAATGGAGCATATTTCATATTTTAGACTGTGAGCCCTATTAAGGCAGAAAATGTGCCTGTCCTTTTATTAACTTTCATAACTATGCATCACTTCAGTGGTAGCCTGAAGATACTATAGACTTATTTGCAAGCTGTTACTTCTCTTTCTGCATTCCCCTTTTCCCTAAAAAAGAGGAAGAAATGAATTGAGAACAAGGACTTTGTTTAAGGCCTCCACAGAGTAATTATGTATTTAATTTTTTTCAATGCATTGCTTTACTAAGAATAAGAACAGCCTTGTAATAATATATAAATGCTCTGCTTTTATTATAAGTACTCATTAAGTCAAATTGCTTACACATGAAGCCATGTGAGAGGGAAAAGGGGATCTGAGACAACATTTGTGGCATGCAAAATTGACAGGGAAGTTTTTTGGTTTTTTGTTTATTTTGAACATTGGTCTCTAGTCAAAGCAAAATCCCAACCCTTGTGAAAGGGTGAAGGAGATAAATACAGATTTTAAAATGATTTTGCATTGTTTCTGAATAACCACCATTTGTTCCCCATCTCTTATCTGTCTGTTTCTAGATATGGTTACTTTAACTGAATGGTGAGTTGAAAAGGGACCATTAGTAACTGAAGCCTTGCTTTTAGACAAGTGCCAAAATACAACATTCTCTAATCACTGAATACCTATAGTGAACCTCTCATTTGTTAGACTTGGACATATCTAGTTTCTTATTGGCTATTACTATCCTTTGTTGCAAAATTTTGAAATTCATGAAATGATTCAAAGGGAGAATTTTTATTTAGAGATTCAGCACTAAATCATGGAATTTGCCTGTATTCCTGTAGCACTGACCATCATTTAACCAAAATGGTTTTGGTTTTTACAAGTCCTGAACTCCTTTCTTTACATCTTTAAGTTTCTGGAAGGTATAATAGGAGTTTGAGAACTGACTAATATCTTGAGTGATTTTTGAGCCAGAAGACAGACATGAGTTACACTCAGGAGTTTTCAAAGAGACATGCATAGTCTGAGTGGAAGTCTTTTAAAAGACTGAGAGGAAGGAGTGGGGGTTACAAGAACTGAGCAGCAGAGAGATTTGCACTGGGGAGACAATGTTTCCTGCCTGCCTGAGATGGAATAAGCCAAACAGAGCAGTGCTAGAACAGCGAATCAAAGGAGAAATTGAAAAAGTAATTGAATTGTGGCAAAGAAGGAAGAGATCAAAACGATTCATTAGTCCTTTGCAGACATCTCGAAACAGATAACACAGATCAAATCTGGAAGGTGCCATTGTCTCTTCAAGAATTTGGAAAAGCTTCAAACAGTCTAATCTTTCCTCAATTTCTCCTTCCAATGTCTATCCAATAATAGTCACTGTAATACAGCATACTCTGCTCACTTTTTTTAACCTAAGACTTTTCTGTATCTTAATTCTGTCTCAATAAAGAAATTAGGAGTTAGTTGAAAATATACAGATAGGGCAGCTAGATGAGGCAGTAGATAGAGCACCAGCCATGGAGTCAGGCAGACCTGAGTTCAAATGTGACCGCAGATACTTAATACTTTCTAGCTGTGTGACCCTGGGCAAGTCACTTAACCCTAATTGTTTCATGAAATAACACACACATTAATTTAGGGCAGAGAGTCAAAACACTTTCTGAATCTTAGAAAATTTCTTAACTAGAGTTCTGGACTATTGGGATTGTATTAATAAAATTTTTTGTATGTATAATATAAACTTCATAAAATATTAGAGACAGAGACTGGTTGGACCTGAAGGCTATCACAGGGCCCTCGAGCAATAAATGTAAAGTAATTGTTATAATTGCCTGGTAGGTTAAATCTCCAGAGAGGAGAGAGGCAGGGAGGAGGATAGTGGTGACTTAAGTAAAGATCATGCCTAAACTCCTCAGTAAAGAGACAGGAGAAGCCTGGGTAAAATTTAGTGCCAATTCTTCTAGAAGAGAAGGAGTGCAGAAGGATTGGTTACCTACTCTTTGTCTTATCAGAATGGATAAAAATAAAATACTATTTGGCAAGGAACTGAAAACTGAGTGGATGCCCATCAGTTGGGGAATGGCTGAATAAGTTATGGTATATGAATGTTGTGGAATATTATTGTTTTGTAAGAAATGATCAGCAAGATGATTTCAGAAAGGGCTGGAGAGATTTACATGCACTGATAGCAAGTGAAGTGAGTTGAACCAAGAGAATATTGTACATAGCAACAAGAAGATTATGCAATGATCAATTCTGATGAACATGGCTTTTTTTCAACAATGAGGTGATTCAGATCATTTCCAGTGGATTTGTGATGGAGAGAGTCATGTGCATCTAGAAAGAAGACTATGGGGGGGGGGACTAAATGTGGATCACAATAGTGTATTCACCTTTTTTGTTGTTGTTTACTTGCTTTTTTATTTTCTTTCTCATTTTTTTTGTGAGGATCAAAGGAAATGACATTTGTAAAACAATTAGCATAGTGCCTGACACATAGTATACACTGTGTAAAATGCTAGTTTCCTTCCTTAAGTTGTCATGAAACCAAAAATAAGGGAATTGTGTGTCTTGCATGGCAAGTGAGATAACTTGGAGATGCTTAGGAAAAGCTGATTGATAGGGCAGATCTAACTGGTTAATATTCCTTTCAGCAATAATTAGGAGATGAATGGGGAAAGATGTACAGCTCTCTGAAAAAAATAAGGATTTTAAAATCAAATACTAAGATTTTACATTCCTTCTCTATACCCTGATTAAGGATTTGTGTACTAGCTGAGTATCATTATAACCATTTTACAAATGGTTATAATATCATAGAATAAATTAGTAACAAAGCTTTTCATGTCCAGGAGCTTTAAATTTTTCCAACCTTAATGCCTAGATTTTGATTGTCAGTTGTGGTAATGGTCTCCAAGAAAGAAAGAAAAAAAGAAAAAGAACATGCATTGTTGATATGTCTGTGCTTGGTTCTGTTTAGTTATTTGAGTAGATACTTGTTATATTGCCATTTTCTTTCATCCATGATACTTGATAGAACCTGACTCCTATCCCCTTTAAATAGCATTACATATAATGCTTCACCTTCTCACATTTCCTCACTCAATGGAGAATTCATTTTATACTCTCATATTGAATTACCATTAGAAAATTCTGTTTCTGGAGGCTCATGTTAATGACTATATCATTCAGTACAATAAATACATGAGAACCAAAATAAAACAATTTTCTATAGAGTTGAAAAGGTAGTTTTAAACTAACACCCTAGTTATGCTTTTTATTATTTATAAATGGAAGAGAACAGAGATGACTTGTCTTTTATAGAGGTCATTGCTTCCTGTTCTTCGGCTAAAAGACCTGCAGAGCTGTTGTAACTAGATAGATTAGTTCTCTCCAAGCTTCTGTTTTTCTTTTCTGCAAAACAGGATTGAAAATACCTTTGTATTGTCTACTTCACAGGGTTAATTATTGTAATTTTATAAAGTTACAATTGCAATTTTGTAAAGTTTAAGCAAACAAAAAACTGTAAAAAAAGTTTTCTAAATTGTAAAGTTTGTACAGTTAAAGTGAATAAATCGATTTTAATCTAATCTAAATATAAACTAATCAGCCTATTATTGTGATCATTAAGGAGGCTCCTTATATAGGAAAAAGGTATAAAGCTGCCATATGATGTAATGGAAATTAAATTCGGTTGTAAGTATTTACAAAACATCTTTTATGTGCCAGGAACAGAACTAGGTACCCCAGGGGTTTATTTTGTAGGGTGGGGGGATATTTGAGAAACAATTTGGATAGAGATTAGAAAATTCAAAGTGTATACAAATCAACTCCTTGAAGAGAGGTCAGGGTTCCAAGAGATCGAGATGGGGAAATGAATGTATTCCAGGCATGAAGACAGACTATGCTACAGGATGGTGGAATGATTTGGGTGCTCAACAGCACAATAGTTTGTAGGGTCCTATTGGGGAGGAATTACTAAGTTCATGGATAAGAGAGTCAATGACCTTCTGTCCCTCAGTTCCATTTCCCCTGAATTACACACTGAAGCCTCTCTTGGGATTTGTGTATCTGTACCTCTACTATAGGCTTCCTCCTATGGAGCCATGTTATTTCATTGAGCACTTATCATATGACTCTTGAAAATATATATACTTGCTGAAATACTGTATGCCCTGTTTTTACTATTGGCATAGAATTAATAAATAAATCAAAAGTATTCCATAAGCAGATAACATAATTCATATTAAAACTTAAAAACATATCAAATATCAAATAGCTGCAAACTTGATTCTTTCCTATTCCTGGAAATCATGGGGCCATAGAATTATATATTTAGAACTGGTGAGGACTTTAGTAATCTACTTAATCTGGAGGTTCTTAACCAATTTTTTTCATGAATCTATTTGGCAGCTTGGTGAAACTTACTGTATTTTAAAATAATTGAAGAACATGCTAAAATTCAGTTAGAAGTTAGAAAAATAAAGATGTAATTTTTTCCCTCCAGTCCAAGTTCATGGATCCTCTGAAATGGACTTCAGATAAAGAATTGTAGATATAATTCAGTCATCTTTTTATCTATGAAAAGAGAGATTCCAGAGAGGTCAAGTTACTGTGGTCATATTATAAGTGTCAAAAGTGGAATTTTAGCCAAAATCTGGCACTCTATACACTATGCCAGGCTACTCCTGTAAGAGTTACAAATAATTGATCTGGACACAAGATCTGGACACATACAATCTGAGTCCTCCTTTACAAAGGCAAAGGATCACAGAGCTCCCTCATTCTGTTCAATTTGTGCTTTACACAGGACTATAGGTTATCAAGGAGGCAGGTAAGTGGCTGTGTGTATAGAGAACTTGGCCTGGAATCAAGAAGATCTTAGTTCAATTCTGGTCTCAGAAACTCACTAACTGAGACTTTGAGCAAAGAATTTAACCTTATTTGCTTTAATCTAATGGAGAAGGAAATGGCAAAACATTTCAATATATTTGCCAAGAAGCAGAGTCAAACATGACTGAACAATAATAGCTCATCAGACATGAATACAAGTATTCTGTAATCAGAAGTAGTTCAGTCATGAAATGGGAGCTAGAACAAAGGGTTCAGTGAGAGCTAAGATTCAGAAGGACTAGTAGTTTGTTCACTGGAGAACCCCTGACCTTATCTGGCTTCAGGTACAACAGATAATTGAGAACCAAAATAAAACAATTATCTGTGGAGTACAATTTAGTAAAGTAGGGTTTATTTAGTTGTTGTTTTTTTACTGAGGCTATTGGGGTTAAGTGACTTGTCTAGGGTCACACAGATAGGAATTATGAAGTGTATCAGGCTGGATTTGAACTCAGGTCTTCCTGACTTCAGGGTTGGCATTCTATCCATTAGGCCATCTAGCTGCTTTATAAAGTAGTTTTAAAGTTGGTATCCTATAATGTTTTTTTTATTATATATAAATAGGAGAGGGTATGTTAACCTTGTCTGGAGCCAACCTTGACCATTTAAATTAAACAGTGTCCAGTGTTTTGTTTTGTTTTTGGTTTTTTGGAGGGTATGAGGGTGCAAAGGTCTATTTTCATTGCAGTAATTACTGTATATTTTCTTTTCCAGTACTGTGGATTTACTGATTCCTGTTGAACCTGCCTAGGACCCAAGCTACAAATATATAAATGTGAGTTCAAATAGGGTATAATACTCAAGAGTACTATAATTATTTGAATTAGACCTCTGATTGCATTAGTACCTAGATAGACAATGAGGAAATCTCTTCTGCTAATGCATATTAACACCAATTGTGTAGTTTATAATCTCAGAGGTACCTGAAACACTGAGAAGTTAAGTTTTTTACCTAGCACCACACAGCTAGCATGTATCATAGATGGGACTTGAACTCAACTTTTTCTGACTCTAAAGTCAGATTTCTATCCACTATGCTACATACTCTCTCTATATTATTGTTATGCATATAATATATAGTTATTATATGTTATACATAAAAATATATAAAATAGAAATTATAACCAATAAATTTCTGTATAGTTATCATTTTATTATATATTTTGCATAATAAAACTGCCAAATTCTTCATTTTATTGAAAAAATGCAAGTAAAGAATATTTATATAGTTAGTTTTATTGAAATTAAGGGGAGCATGCATTTTTTTTAAAGGATCACTTTGGAAATAGTAAACTATATGATAAAATACAATCACCTTCAACTGTCATTCAAAGACTTCAGCAATCTAACTTTCTACATTATTTTACCCTACTTTCCTTTATACACTGTATATTCAGTGAAATAAGATTACTAATTATTTCTTAATCTTGTCAAACCTTCTACCTCTATGCACCCATCTTTCTCAATGCCTGAAATACACACATTTGTACCTCCTGTTTTTTCAGGATCAATTTCAAATATTATCTCTTCTGTGAAGGTTGTTCTCATCATCTGATTCCCTCTTCCCACAATTTGAATATGATTTGTCCCTCTCTATATTTTCATTTCTAATTTTTTTGGGTCAGTAAGGCAATTGGAGTTAAGTATTTGCCTTGGGTCACACAGCTAAGAAGAGTCAACTGTCTGAGGACAGATTTGAATTCAGATTCTCCTGACTCAAGGGTTGGTGCTCTATCTACTGCACCATTTAGCTGCCCCCTCTGTATTTGCTTGTAACATTCCTTCCCAATTCATTTTTTTTTACTCTCATTGCATTCTACCATGTATAAAGCTCGTTTCTGTATACATTGTATCCTTTCTTGTTAAATTGTAAGCTCCTTGTGGACAAATATGGTTATTACTTTTTTTTAAACATGCATATGCTCAGTGATGAAAATAGTGTCTTATACTCAAGGGGAGTTTAATGTTTGAAGAGAAGAAAAAGGAGTCTTTCCAGGTGTTTTAACTATTATTATTTCAAAGGATTCTCATGATAATTTTGCAAGGTAAATATATTAGATCCATTCTACAACTGAGGAAAGTGGGGGAAATAAAGGTTAAGTGAATTTTCCATGATTGTACAGACAGTAAGTGTATGAGTTTGGTTTAAACTCAGGTTTTTCTTATTCCAGGACCAATGTTTCACCTATTGTGGCATTTGCTATCTTAATATCATAAGCTCTTTCAGGATATTTGATATATTACTCTGAGTAGAAGAGATCAAAAAAGAAAAGGGGAAGGAAAAAACAATAGTTGAAGTAGCACCTAAAGCAGCATTATGGCATAAGCCATCACACCTGGAAGATGACTATTACTCCACCCATCTACCCCCTTCCTTACCCTAGAGCCTTTTCTAGCCAGAGTTAATAAAACATACCTAAATTCAAAGGTGAAATAAAAATCTCTCCTACAAAGTAATGAAAAAACTATCCAAGCTTTAAAAAAACATATACACTTGCCTCAAGCACTGTCAGCATCCCTGTGAAATTGACTCTGGTTATAATAATTAATCAGAGTGTTTTGAAATCAAAGAAAAAAAGCAGAGAAATACACACTACAAAGTTCTAATTATATAAAAATCATAATGTAAACTCTTCATTCTTTGACATAAGGACTTTGAGATGAGGGTCATTATGTACTTACATGGGACTACTCTTAAATAGTTCTCAGGGCATAGAGGCAGAAGCCTCCTATCTATATCCCCTGTAAGAGTAAATTGTAAGATTGATGAAAATGTGGGAGTAAGAGGATCAGTGATTGTCAGATTCTCTCTGCTTAACTACAACAACAAACTACATGAAAAGAAACATCAAAGAGAAGAAAAACAATTTTCAAAATTAAGCCAACACAACATTTAAAATGACTAATGCAAAAAAAAAGAGTGCTGAGAAAAATAGCTAACAGATTATAAGTACTAGGGGCAAAGAAGATGAAAAAAGAAGCTATGTTAGAGATAAAGACACTGTCAAAGGATAAATGGTAATCAGAGGAGAAAAACAAAAATTAACAATTGTAAGCAAATGTCAGGATCAAATAAAATAAAAGCTTGAAAAGAGCATGAAATTAAGCAAGGAATAAAAAATAACAAAAAGTGCAGAACAATGGAGAAAATAACCACTATTGAAAAATAAAATAGATAACCTCAAAGAAATACAAAGAAACCACCATCAACCGACACTATAATCAAAGTCAAATTGTACTCGATGAAGATCAGTTATAAATATAGACTCAAAAAAATCCTAAAAGCAAAATAAAATCTTGAATGTTGCATACTATTAAAAATCAGGCAGACTTAAGTGATAAACTTGACGAATAGATCAAAATTTAGTTACCTTGGAATTACTAACAGAGAACTTAGAAAAACAAATGAAACTGAAATTATCAAATAAATTTCCCCATAATTGATTAATTTAATTGCTGAATTACCAAAAGAAATAATCCACAAGACCCTGCCATGGAAGAACCCCAAATTTAATAAATGTATACACATCAAACTTAAATTCTAACAGAATAATAGGAAAAATAACAGAAAACAGAAATGAGAATCAAAGTAGAATTTTTAGAAAGAATAAGTTTAGAGAAATTGAAGTACAACATTAGCAAAATTAGAAAGTATCTTTCAAGGAAAATAGAGTCTATGCTCTGAAGACAGGAAATGAATGGCAGATTTAAATAATAAAAACAGTAACATGAGCTAAGTGGAGGAGAAAAAAGTAGCCTTCCTTCTTTAGTTTATCTTGTATTTTGCTCCCAATTAATCTTTACCAGGGAGGATTTTGGAGATAACCAAGAGTATCTATCTAATTCTAAGGAAAATATCTACCTATTTACCTAAAAAGGCCTTCTATTTTTTTTATCAGTCATAAGAGTATAAAAAGACTTAATTTGGGATCACTCTGCCTGGCTTTTGTTAGTGGGCTGTAGTAACTATGATTAAAAAGCTGTCAGCAAGCATCTCCTTATCAGGGAGAGATACTCTCCCAGAATCCCAAGCATATTATCCCACAAATATGCATACATTTACAAGAGAAAGTGAACACACATAAGGTAATATGCCAATCCTGTAGGGTCAAAAATATGTTCTGGTGATGTCATTTGTACAGTTCTCTTTTCACCTGACCTTGGCAGTATTAAGAAGGCCCACTTGCTGCTGGGTGTGTTGTTTGTATGGTAATCTCTCATGGTTCTGTGGTAAGTGATGCATATTCAATGGATGTGTTGCTTGGCTGGTCCTTCTGAGTGTTGCTTTTGTAGCTGCTGGGTGTGAGCAGTCTATTCTAGGTGTTGTTCACATTTTCAGGGCCACAAAAATCACCTCAATTTTCAGTTTTCTAGGGTAGAGGTGTCAAAAAAATGCCCCCTGGCCAGAGGGCTGCATACAGCCCATAACACTCCCTAGTGCGACTTAAACCAGATTAAAACATAATTAGGAAATATTAAATAAAAAAATAAAAACACAATTAAGATGTAGGTAATATTAATATGTGGCTTTCTGTGTCAATATGCAGCCCACAGGGAGCCTGACAAATGGTTTAGTGGCTTCTGTTTCTTTTTTAATACAATACTACCATTCTAGAGTATAGTGGCTAAAACCTCCTCCTAATAAAGCCAGACTATACAACTATTTAGTCTTTGTGAATCATCTATGTACAAACCAAAAGTATGATCAATAGGAAACAATCAAGTTTTTTCAAGCAATATTCAACAATGGATATGTGTTTATCATTTTTCAGTTGACTGCAGGGGATCCAAGATCCCATTATAGTTAGTTGCTTATAAAAAAAGAACAAAAAAACAAAAAACAAACAAACAAACAAAAATTGATTGGGTAAAGTAAAATGTCACCCTCAAGATTTTCTTCCAATATGATGTCTCCCATCTATACTTATCAAAACCACTAGTATTCCTTGAGAGTTATTTTTTAAAATAAGTAAAACCCTGTTCAATAACCCTATGATCAGAAACATAAGTAAAGTATAGAAGAGGGAGATACTTTTTTAATTAAAGCTTTTTATTTGCAAAACATATGCATAGGTAATTTCTCAATATTAACCCTTACGAAGCTTTCTGTTACAAATTTTTCCCTCCTACCCCCCAACCCCTCCTCTAGATGGCAGGAGTCTAATACATGCTAATTATGTCAAAATATTTGGCAGATCAAATATGTGTATATATATATAACTGTATGTATGTATGTATATTTTTACATATACATACATACATACAGTTATCCTACTGTACAGGAAAAAAAAAAACTGAGAAGGAAAACAAAATGCAAGCAAACATCAATAAAGAGTGTTAAAATTCTATGTTGTAGTCCAGACTCAGATCCCACAGGCCTCTCCCTGGATGTATATGGCTTTCTTCATCACTGAACAACTGGAACTGGTTTGAAACATCTCATTATTGAAGAGAACCATGTCCTTCAGAATTGATAATCATATAGTCTTATTATTGCCGTGTACAATGATCTCCTGGTTCTGCTCATTTCACTCAGCATCAGTTCATACACATCTTTCCAGGCCTCTCTGAAATCATCCTGCTGGTCGTTTCTTACAGAATAATAATATTCCATGACATTCATATACAATAATTTATTCAGCCATTCTCCAATTGATGGGCATCCATTCAGTTTCCAGTTTCTAGCCACTACACAAAGGGCTGCCATAAACATTTTTGCACATGTGGGTCCCTTTCCTTCCTTTACAATCTCTTTGGGATATAAGCCCAATAGAAACACTGCTGGGTCAAAGGGTATGTACAGTTTGATAACTTTTTGAGCATAGTTCCAAATTGTTCTCCAGAATGGTTGGATACGTTCACAATTCCACCAACAATGTATCAGTGTCCCAGTTTTCCCACATCCCCTCCAGCATTCATCATTATCTTTTCCTGTCATCTTAGACAATCTGACAGGTGTATAGTAGTACCTCAGAGTTGTCTTAATTTACATTTTTCTAATCAATAATGATTTAGAGCACCTTTTCATATGACTAGAAATGGTTTTAATTTCATCATCTGAAAATTGTCTAGAACAGGGTGATACTTGCCAAAAGTATTCACTACTGTGATGGAAGAGATCCATTAAAGAGTCCAAGCTGAAGAGGGTTTCCTTTGGTATAAGGTACTCAAGTTGCTCCACTTTACAAATAACGTGCTAAGTGAGTCTAGCTCCAAGAGATTTTTGTGTTTGTGTTCTGCAAGAGATATTTATTTAGTCAAATGAATTTTGCTTGACTATCCATATAGGAAAGGTCAAGTAGATTAAGAATGTTTATTGCCCATATTGATATACTTAAAATGGACAGCCTTATAGAACTTATCCATCTATATAAATCTGGGACAGACAGTGAAAATAGATATTATTTAAGCTTATAGTTGAATAGGAGAAAAATGGGATGGGTGATGGTCTTCTAGATATTATAAAACAATTTTGATGACTCCCAAATTCTCCTAGCAACAAAACTCTTACTTATACCAGTAGTCTACTGGTACTTCTATATATCAATAATACATGGAATGCAACAACATATGGAGCACTAAAAATAAGTATCACATACAGAGTTATGGAGAAATTAATGATGGATATGAATAAACTATAAAATACGAAAAATAAGGAAATTTGAAGAATAATTCAAGTAAAGGATACTATGTTGTATGATTGGAAGAAAAAGTTAGCTAACCACATAGCAAAGAGTATGATACCAGGTGGACAGATACTGTGTTTTGCTGATATCGCTTTCATATTAACAGAAAGTAAGGAAAGAATAGAAAAAGGTAGGAGAGGATTTGAGAAGAATCTCATAGGTAAATGTAGAGAACTCTCAAAGGAAAAAAACACCTCTACCAACAAGTTGCCACCTTTGTTGCAACTTTCATTCTTAGAGAATGGAAAACAGCATTTACATGCTAAATGATTTTCTCAGTCATACAGCCAATATGTGTGAAACCAGGTCTTCCTGACTTTAAGTCCAACTCTTTGCCTACTGGACTAAGGTGCCTTTTTTCTATGTTTTATTTTTTGAGATAATTGAGTTTCAGTGATTTGCTCAGGGTCATATAGTTAGTAAGTGTCTGAGGCCAGATTAAAATTCAGTTCCTTCTGACTTCAGGAGTGGTGCTCTAACCACTGTATAACCTGACTGTCCCCTCTTTTCTATATTTTAAAGTAATAAAATTACACAAAGATAATTCTAAAAATCAATGTAAATATTTTCATTCGTCAGTCTTTTATTTCCTTAAAATATTTTGTATTTACAGTTATTTTAACTTTTAAAAGTTTTATTGATGTTTTTTGTTTTTATCTTACACACATTTATACTCCACTCTGTGAGGTCTCTTGTAGCAAAGTAAAACAATACCTCAGTTTCCCTGTTTAGAATTTAGACTGATCTGTAGGCAGGACAAATTACATCAAATTATCAAAGCCATTTATCACATATTTGATAAGTCTTAGGGAACTGCCTGAAGCTCACAAGAGATAAATACTTTGTTTTGGTCACACAGCTAGCAAATGTGAGAGGTAGGATTTGAACCTGATACTTCACTCCAAAAGGGAAACTAAGGAGTACAATGTATAAAGTGGTGAGCCCGAACTCAGGAAAATATGAGTTCAAGTCTAGTCCCAGCTACTTAATTAGCTGTATGACCCTGGGCAAGTCACTTAATCCTGTTTGCCTCAGTTTCTTTATCTGTAAATGAACTGAATAAGGAAATGGCAAACTACCCCAGTATCTCTGCAAGAAAACCACAAGTGGGGTAACAAAGAGTTAAATATAAGTGAAAATAACAAAACAACAATTTAACTCCAAATCTCATACTTTGTCAAATATGCCACTTTAGTTCAAATTAGTTGGGGTTCTATTATTGTCTTGAAATATTTCATCTGACCAAAATAAAAGGTGCTGCAAATCAGTATTTGGCAATTTGAGATTGTGGAGAAAGTAGAAGAGATTAAAATTTTTGAGAGAGTCCTTTAAAACTATGAAAAGCTTATGATAGCATCATGGTTTTATTTTATTTTAATGTGAATTGCCCCATATTGTGCATGCCTGTAATGTATTCTATATTAAGTTTTCTAACTTAAAAACTAAAAATATCATATTTACCCTTCTCTCCACCACCAATTTAGCCTTTGTTTTGTTTTTAACCCCATAGGATGGAAAATGGCTATTTTTAGTTAGGTGAATGAATCACCATATAATGCAGCTGATTTTGTTTTTATGATCAAAAACTCTAAGCTTGTCAGCGCTGCTTCAAAGCTGCTATGTATCTTTCACACTCCTCCACCCTGTAATTTATAAGCACTATGGGTTTCAAATAAAAAAAAAAGAAAGAAACTCTACAGTATTTTTACTAGCTGCTGAAATGCATTAGTGTGCATACACTTTGAACTATATAGAAGATGATAGACATTCCTGTAATTGGGATAACTTATATAGTTTCCCTACTAGTTCTCTCTAATAACCTTTGCATTGTTTTATCCCTGGGATTTATTGATGCCCTGCAATAGCTCTTGCTCAGTCCCTGGACCACTGGGGGTATTTGTGGGAAAGGGCAGTGCACGTGGCCCACTCGCTGACCTGAGAAGCTCCATAAATCAGATTCCACATTAGCTTGTGATGGTGAACCAGATGGCAGCTGTTGTTGGAGGGGCTCAACGGGAATCAAGGCCTGTGATCTTTCCTCTTGCTAACAGGCCTAATTTTTTATGGCTGTCATCATACTTGGCATGGCTGAGGGGTGACATGAAGAGACACAGAGAATAGGGGTCATGAAAGAGATAGCAAGCACGAATGGTTCTGAGAGTATGTTTCTTCTCTCTCCCAAGGGGGAAAAGTAGGACAGCCCTTTCTGTTTTCCTCACTAGGGAGAGGGCCTTGGCCACACACCCTGACTTCCTGAAAGGATTCAACACATTTAGTTCAATTCCACACTTAATGAACATTTCCTATGCACACAAGTCACTCTGCTAAGCTATTGGAGTATGTCAGTAATAAAAACAAACCCAACATAAATACCATACAGGAAGAAAGGAATAGGAAGGAGGTCTGATTGAATTTCTTCACAAACATAGTGGGGGTCTATTAGTTACAGTACCTTATTTCCCCAAATGCCTTGTTTCATGAGGAAACACGTGGACCATGAAACAAAAACAATCATTGGGGGAGAAAAAAAAAAGAAACCACTTGTTCAGTATGATGTACTTGGAGAAGATTTCTGAGAGGAATGATAATAACCACTGGCATTTAAACAGCCTTGTAAGTTTTGCAAAGTGCTTAGCACACATTAGTTCACTAGATACAACAATCCCATAAGTAGATGTATAGATATCATTATCCCAGTTTTGCAAATGAGGAAACTGAGAATCAGAGATTCAAAATGACTTGTCCAGAGTTATAAAGCAATTCTAGTAAATGTCTGAGATGGGAATTGAATAAGGTGTCACCAAGTCTGGTTCTCTGCCATGTCACACAAATTCTATAAGTAGACAGAAGGGAAATTTTCAGGTGGGGAGGGATAGGAGGACTGGGATGAGGAGGAGGTTGAGGTTATCTCCTGTCTAGAAGCTGCTGGACAAAGAAAGGATCATGCAGTAAGGCCTGTGGTACCCAGTTGGTGTGTATTAGCTGAGGAGATCCGGTCATTAAGTTAGAGTGAGACCACAGTGTTCGTAATGGCCCGGACACCAGAGCAGAGTGGAGTAAACAGTTTATTACCAGTCATTGCTCACTGTCGGTGTGGTCTGGCCAACAGCCTCCAACAGGCTGCCTCACACACCACCTCCCAGGGAGAACAGAGCACTGAGGGCAAGGGTGTGGGGCTAACCCTGAACAGAGAGTACAGGAGCCCAGAGGAGATAGTAATAGAATTCCAGATGCTGCAGACTGATTTATAGAGTAGGGGAGTGAATCTATTTATTTAGGGTTTAAATCTAGCAATGGATCATTGACAGGCTAAGGCAACAGATGAAGCAGAAAGATCAGACAAATCCCATTATGGTAAATTGCAGGGAAACATCCAATTTCTAGAGAAATGTTTTCAGTGTTTTAGAGCCTTTTTTGTGATGATATTTAATGCAGTATTGGAAGATGACCAATCAATAAATGGGTTACAATTTCATATACAGATAACCTATGGGGAAGTAACCAAGAACACCCTAATCCCTTATTATAGTCAATCCCCTGAACAAGAGAGGGGTCTGATTGTGGCCTAAAGTAAATGTGAAAAGAATTCCTGCTGTTCTAGAGGCAGGGTGCCTTCGTGACAGGCAAGCTGAAGATCAAATACAGCCGTGTATGTTAATTCCCCAAGCAGCTGAACTCCATTTTCCAAGATAAATTGTTCAGGGAAAGCACAACGTTTCCCTGTTAAAGATTTCAGGCTATAGGTTAGACATTTCTTAGTGGAGGACAAAGTAATTTGTAGGTCAGGTAGACAGAATTTTTTTTAACCTTTCCCTAAGACTAGAGTTAGGAATCTGGCTTTTTCTGAAGTGTATTAGAGATTTGCCACACTCTATCAGTTTGAATTTCCTTTTACTTCCCTCTAAGAAACAAAACAAAACAAAACAGGTCTAAGAAAATCAGGCTTAGAGGTAAGGAAAATGAAGATCTTCAAATCATAAAAATAGGAAATTATCTTAAGTCCAATTCTTTTCAAACATTTTCGACCCCTTAGGATACTCTTAAAAACTGCTGAAGCTCCTTCCCCAAAGAGGTTTTGTTTATGTGAATTATAATTATTGATATTTACCATATTAGAAATTAAAATATTTCAGTATGATTATGAAAAATGTTTTGACCTTGAGATCCCCTTGAAAACCCCTTGAAAGGAGCTTGGGGATCCCCAGTCCTTAGACTACACTTTGAAAATCACTGATGTTATCCAACCTTCTCATGTTACAGGAGAGAAAACTTTGTTTCAAGATGATTAAATGTTTTCCTAAAGTCCATGTAATTAGCAAATGTCAGAGGCAAGATTTGAACTTAATATCTCTAAACCCAAATAAGGTATTCTTTCCACTGCCTTTCACAGATTTGGTTCCCCCTTGAATTTAGCGGATTAGGTCTGGATTATGGTGCCTCTAATAATGAAAGAAAATTCATATTACACATTTCTTTCAGCAATCCTGCATTATTATTTCTTACATTTTAAATAATATGTAAAACAAGATTCAGAGAAGTTAAATAATTTGCCCAAAGTTACACAGCTAGTAATTAGTGAACCCAGGATATAAATCCTTGCCATCTGATTCTGTATTTATCCATTCATTCATTTTTTAATGCTTACCTATGTGTAAAGTATAGGCAACTGGGTGGTACAAAGGAGAGAAGGCTAGCCCTAGAATCAGGAAGACATCTTCATGAGTTCAAAACTGGCCTCAGACATTTATTGGTCATATGACTCTGGGTGAGTCACTTAACTCTGCCTTAGTTCTTCATCTGTAAAGTGAGCTGGAGAAGGAAATAGGAAATCATTCCAGTATCTGCCAACTAAACTCTCAAATGGGTCACGAAGAGTCAGACAATTCTAAAATGACTCAACAACAAAGTATGTACAGCAATGGAGATACAAGGGCAAAAGTGAAAGAACTTATTTTCTACTGGGGGAGATATATTTCAAACATACACAAAGCAGTTTTTATGGGTGAGGGGAATGCTAGCCATCAGAGGAAAGGCCTTATGTTGGAGGGGGCAGGAGGTTGAGACGGATGGTTAGTAACAAGTTTGGCGTGCCTGGTTTGAAAACATACTCTTCTTACTACAAAGTATTCATTTAAAATACCTTCCATGTCCATAGTCAAACCTGTCTTGGATCATGTACTTTTTTTCTTGAGGAGTAAGGCTTTCCTAGTAACTAAGTTACTGGGCACTTGTCCCCACCATTGCTAGATAGAAAAAAATATCTCAGCTTTTCTCCTCTGTATCCATTGAACTAAATCTGAAACTATCATCTTTGGCCATTTTCCATCACTGGAGTCTTAACATCAGTGAGTTTTCTTTTCCATTATAAAGAAATAAATGGGAAAATTGAGAGGTGAGAAACAAGATCTGGAAATGTTTGTGACTGCAAATATTCAGTAGCTACTCTGGTAATCAGTAATATGCACCAATCTCAATGGGGAGAATAGATAGCTTGCCAAGAACAACATGAAATCACAGTAACCTTAATGTGAATCTTAGCTCAAATTCATCAGTCTCATGAGACCTATCCAGCTTTAGTTCTTCCCAAAGATATAACTAGTACAAGGCAACTGTGAATTTGTCTTAGGGTACAAACATCTTTCCTCCGCAGGCAGATTTGCTTTTTGCCTTCTGTGATCACCGTCCTTTACTTCTCCCTTACAGTCTTCTGCCAGCTTGTACTATCATATCATGCAAAATGCCAAGGTCATCTGTTGCATCTCAATTTTTGTCTTACCACTGAATTTCAGTAAGTCTGAGAGAATAACGCAGACGAATTTGTGCAATTCTCCCTCACTTTAGTCCATTCACTCATCAGTCATTATTGTGTGATGTCATTGGTCTTCTTTGAAAACAAAGGACAAACAACAATTTAATGGATCACAAAGCTCTTTGCAAATTTGTTTTAAATTCTGTCCCCCCCCCTTCGATGTGGAGTAAATCTACTTGTTCTTTGCTAACTGTGTTTGCTAACTATCTGAGAATATGTTGAAGATCTACCATGGAGAAAAGTTTTTTTTTTTAATTTAACAATATTTTATTTTCCAAGTACATGTAAAGATAGTTTTCAGCAATCACCTTTGCAAAACCTTATGTTCTTTTCTCCTTCTCTTCCTAAAATGGTAAACAATTTGATATAGGTTATATATGTATAATCATGTAAAACATATTTCCATATTAGTCATGTTGTGAAAGAAGAAAGATCAAAAGGAAAAAAAACACAAAAATATAAAGAAAGTGAAAACAGTATACTTTCATTTGCATTCTGATTCTACCAGTTCTTTCTCTGGATGTGGATAACATTTGTCCTTTGAAATTGTCTTAGATCATTGTATTGCTGAGAATAGCTTTGTCATTCATAATTAATAATTGTACAGCATTGCTGTTACTGTATACAATGCTCCCTTGGTTCTGTTCACTTTCACTTTGAATCAGTTCATGTAAGTCTTTTACCTGGATCCTCCTTATCAAAAGTCATTAAACAGAGACTAGATAATTTCTTTATCAGGAATATTGTAGCAGCTATACCATCTTTGAGTGTAGATCAGACTAGATGGATGCTCAGGTCAATTCTAATTCTAAAATTTTGTGGGTCTTTTCAGCATACTTCCCTACTTCAAACACCAGAAAGTCCTGTGGTATTTGGAGTTTTTACCTAAATTATTTTTTCCAAAGCATTTATTACATTTCTACCTTGCCAAAATCACATACTTCTGGTACCTCTGGGGGGTATATTGAAGTTAGTGTTGGACCAGCATTAGAAGACCTGGATTTCAACCATTCTGGAGAGCAATTTGGAACTATGCCCAAAGGGCTATCAAACTGTGCATACCCTTTGATCCTGCAGTGTCTCTACTGAGTCTGTATCCCAAAGAAATCATAAAAAAGGGAAAAGTACCCATATGTGCAAAAATGTTTGTAGCAGCTCTTTTTGTAGTGGCTAGGAAACTGAGGAGATGCCAACAATTGGGGAATGACTTAATAAATTAGGGTATATGAAGATGATGGGATATTATTGTTCTATAAGAAATGATCAGCAGGATGATGTCAGAAGGACATGGAGAGACTTACATGAATTGATGCTAAGTGAAGTGAATAGAACCAAGAGAACATTGTATATATCAACAACAAGATTATGCAAAGATCAATTCTGATGGATGTGGTTCTTTTCAACAGTGAAGTGATTCAGACCAATTTTAATAGACTTGGATGCAGAAAGCCATCTGCATCCAGAAAAAGGACTGTGGGGATTGAATGTGGGTCACAACACAGTATTTTCACCTTTCTTACTGTTGTTTGCTTGGGTTTTTGTTTTCTTTCTCATTTTTTTTTCTTTTTGACCTGATTTTTCTTGTGCAGTATGATAATTGTGAAAATATGTATAGAAGAATTGCATGTTTGACATATATTGAATTACTTGCTAATTAGGGGAGGGGATGAAGAGGAGAGAGGAAGGGACAAAAAATTTGGAACATGAGGTTTTGCAAGGATGAATGTTGAAAACTATCTTTCTGTATATTTTGAAAATAAAAAGCTATTATTTTATTTATATATATGTATGTATATATACAAAATGACCATGGACTGGGAAAAAAAAGATAACTTGGAATTTTTTTTAAATTTTAATTAATTTATTTATTTTAATCTTTTTTATTTTATTAATACTTTTTATTTGCAAAACATATGTATGGGTAATTCTTCAACATTAACCCTTACAAAGCTTTCTATTACAAATTTTCCCCCCTACTCCCTACCTCTCCCCTAGATGGCAGGATATCCATTACATGTTAATTATGTTAAAATACTTCAGAAATCGAATATTTGTATACTTATTTCCACACATCATTTTTGTGCAGGAGAGATCGTATCTACAAGAAAGAATAATCAGATAAAGGAAATACAATGCAAGCAAACATCAATAGAGAGCATGAAAATGATATGTTGTGGTCCACATTTCACATCCCTCTCTCTGGGTGTATATGGCTTTCTTCACTGAACAATTGGAACTGGTTTAAAACATTTCATTGTTGAAGAGAGTCACGTCCATCAGAATTGATCATCATATACTATTGTTGTTGCTGTGAAAAATGATCTCCTGGTTCTGCTCACTTCACTCAGAATCAATTCATGCAAGTCTCTCCAGGCCTCTCTGAAATCGTCCTGCTGGTCGTTTCTTACAGAGCAATAATATTCCATAACATTCATATACCATAATTTATTCAGCCACTCTCCAATTGATGGGCATCC
>JAJPUD010001682.1:0-44748 GCA_023553655.1 Myrmecobius fasciatus | reverse complement strand
ATCTATCTATCTATCTATCTATCTATCTATCTATCTATCTATCTATCCACATGTATATATCTCAAGGTATTTCATAAGCAAGAAACTGCCACTTTACAATAGCTCCTTGGAAAAGTGGACAGAGATATATATTGCTTGAAAGTGTTAGTGCTTGTAAATGACCTCACTATCTTTGGGGAAACATTAGAAAAACATAAAAAGAGAATGTGAAAGTGTTAGATACACTAAAGAAAATCGCTACAGAGCTGTCAATTGACAAGCTGTCAATTTGTAGAGTCTTTGTAGAGCCTCAGTTAAGGAGATCAGTCTCAGCAAGGCATGAACACTGACCCAGAAAAGACAGAAATATTCTTTTTTTTCATTTTATTAAAGCTTTTTATTTGCAAAACATATGTATGGGTAATTTTTCAACATTGACCCTTATAAAGCTTTCTTTTACAAATTTTCTCCCCTAATCCCCACCCCTCCCCTAGATGGCAGGAAGTCTACTACATGCTAATTATATTAAAATACTTGACAAATTGAATATGTGTATACATATTTTTACAGTTATCTTGCTGTGCAAGAAAAATCGGATCTACAAGAAAAAAAACCTGAGAAGGGAAACATAATGCAAGCAAACATCAATAGAGAGCATGAAAATGTTATGCTGTGGTCTACATTCATATCCCTCTCTCTGGGTGTATATGGCTTTCTTCACTGAACAATTGGAACTGGTTTGAAACATTTCATTGTTGAAGAGAGCCATGTCCATTAGAACTGATCATCATATAGTCTTGTTGTTGCTGTGTATAATGATCTTCTGGTTCTGCTCATTTCACTCAGCATCAGTTCATGCAAGTCTCTGAAGGCCTCTCTGAAATCATCCTGCTGGTCGTTTCTTACAGAATAATAATATTCCATAATATTCATATACCATAATTTATTCAGCCATTCTCCAATTGATGGGCATCCATTCAGTTTCCAGTTTCTTGCCACCACAAAAAGGCCTGCCACAAACATTTGTGCACATGGGGGGCCCTTTCCTGACAGAAATATTCTTGAACTAGTCATATATAGAGAATCTTTGATATTTCAGCACTTTCCCCGATTTGGCAGTTATTGTAAATTTATTAAGAACTACATTTCTTTGTATCCCAGAGAGATCATAAAGGAGGGAAAAGGACCCACATGTGCAAAAATATTTGTGGCAGCCCTTTTTGTAGTGGCTAGAAACTGGAAACTGAATGGATGCCCATCAATTGGAGAATGGATGAATTAGTTATGGTATATGAATGTTATGGAATCTTATTGTTCTATAAGAAACGACCAGCAGGATGGTTTTGGAAAGGTCTGGAAATACTTATATAAACTGAAGCTATGTGAAGTGAGCAGAACCAATGAGAATATTATACATAGTAACAACAAGATTATACAATGATCAATTTTGATGGATGTGGCTCTTTTCAACAATGAGATTATTCGGGTCTTGTGATGAAGAGAGCCATCTGCATCCAGAGAAAGGATGAATATGGATCCCAACATGGTATTTGTACTCTTTTTGTTGTTGTTTGCTTGTATTTTGCTTTTTTCTCAATTTTTTCCTTTTTAATCTGATTCTTTTTGTGCAACATGATAATTGTGGAAATTTGTATAGAAGAATTACACATGTTTATTGGATTACTGGAAGGGAAAATTTGGAACACAAGGTTTTGCAAGGCTGAATGTTGAAAATCTATTCATATGTTTTGAGAAAAAGCTTTAATAAAAAACAATTAAAAATAACTACGTTTCTCATTTTTTGTTTCAATAGAGAACTGGAAGCAAAAAAATTAGTCTTAATTAGAAAAAGACTAAACAAGATGTAGACTATATCATGGAATATTAATGTTCTATAAGAAAATATGATTATGAGTATCCAGAAAGTAATGTTTATCAGAAATCAATTACATTTGTCAGAAGATAACTTCTTGACTACCCCATACATAAATCCAAGTCCTTGGTTTTGAAGTGGGTTGTCACTGAAAAGGTCAAAGATTATATGGAACAAACTTCCAAATGGACTGAGGATGATCCATCAACATATATTATGATCAGTGCTAAGTTAGATACTATTTGATAGAAATAAGCAGGAACACTATTATAAATTCAGTATACACTGCTGGTCAGAGAGGACAAAAAATGCCTTGTGATACTGAAGATATAATAATAGCTAAGGAAATAATTAAAGTTATTATGTGTTTATACAATCCCTGGATATCTGGAACACAATCAAGAGGGAATGTAGGTAAGAACTAAAGATTTCCAACTGACAGCATGCCAACAGCAAACTTGAACTCTATTTCATCGGATTAACTCTTTCTGCCTCCATTGTTTTTGAATAACTGAAGTGAATGTTCTTGACTAACAATGAACTGTGAGAAGTAATACAAGTTAAGAGGCAAGGAGATGATATAAAAAGACTCAAGTTCCATTTATAAGATGTTTTCCTTTTGTTGTCAATTGCAGAAATTGGAGCTATGCTATGGAATTCTGTATCAGACTGTGATCCCCACATATGCTAGGAGTTGGTGCTACCCATATAATACCACTCTGTGCCTTTGAAAATACCATATGATGACTTTGGACATATGGGTTCAGGTAGAACTCTGGAACTTCTAAGGAAATAACCTTATTGGCCTAGAACGGCAGCAGATATTTCTGTCATACAAGGCTGTGTTCAGTGGATTCAGAGAAAAGTTCTACTAAGCATTAACAAGCTTTTGGAACTTGGATCCAATGAAGCCATTCTTCATTATTTCAGGAAAGTGATAGCAAAAAAAGTCATATTTTAATGATGACTGACAATTTCACAGAAAAAAAATTAAAATGTCCAACACATAACTAAATAGTTTACCTAATTTTCAAATTGTTGAGAAAAAAGTATTTCTCATTTCATGGAATCAATTCTAGGATCCATTCTGATGAAGAAAACACCTGTAAGGTAAGCTCAAGAATAGCCCTAGAGAAAGATTTTTCCACTGTGGAACGTGGAGGTTGAGATTTGTTGAAGTTTCTGCTAGATTTTGTGGCTCCAGTTAATATTAATAAGCTTTGCTAATTAAAATATTGTTTTTTTTCTATGTAGATCCTGGCAAGCCTTGGACTGTGAAACTTAACTATCCTATGATTTGAAGTTTTTACCATTTTCAGAAATATATCATAGAAATTTAATGGTGAAAATTATAAATCAAAGTTTTATATTTTTTCTGAAAAAAAAAATGAAGCAGGCCACATTGTAAAAAAGAGATATCTTGAGGATAAGAAAGGTTGTAAGTTACTGTATGTTTATATGATCCCTGAATTTTATTGGGAAGATTGTCTACCTATTCCCAAATACCTTTCCACACATCAGATCAAATTGTTTTTTGTTTTTTTAAATGGGAAACCATTTACTGTGATAGCCTCTTCCATAGTCAGCTACTAATAAACAAAGCATGTAACATTTTCATTCTTTTGATTTCTTGGACAAAGATTATTTAAAATGGCCCACTCAAATCTAAATTTCCTTCTCCAGTATTGCATTTCATTATTTGCTCTCACTTTACCTGACCAATTTTATTTAAGTTCCACAATCTTTCTCTCAAATCTATTCTTTTTTTTAATTAAAGCTTTTTATTTTTAATACTTATGCATAACTTTTA
Source organism: Myrmecobius fasciatus (assembly GCA_023553655.1). Classification (NCBI taxonomy): domain Eukaryota; kingdom Metazoa; phylum Chordata; class Mammalia; order Dasyuromorphia; family Myrmecobiidae; genus Myrmecobius; species Myrmecobius fasciatus. The sequence continues at coordinate 41,086 of JAJPUD010001682.1, read as the reverse complement.
ACATTTGCTCTTGAAAAACCTTGTTTTCTAATTTTTCCCCTCCTTTTTTCTTTCCTCCTCTCCTAGGAAGCAAGTAATCCAATGTATGTTAAATATATGTGCAATTCTTCTATACATATTTCTACATTTATCATTCTGCACAAGAAAAATCAGATCAAAGAGGGAAAAAATGAGAAAAACAAAAAGCAAGCAAACAACAACAAAAAGAGTGAAAATGCTATGTCGTGATCCACACTTAGTTCCCATTATGCTCTCTGTGGTTGCAGATGGCTCTGCTCTCTTCATCACTGAACAACTGGAACTGGCCTGAATCATATCATTATTGAAAACAGCCACATCCATCAGAATTGATCACCATATAATCTTGCTGTTGCCATGTACAATGATCTTCTGATTCTGCTCACTCTACTCAGCATCAGTTTATGTAAGTCTCTCTAGACCTCTCTGAAATTATCCTGCTGATTGTTTCTTATAGCAATAATATACCATAACTTATTCAGCCATTCTCCAATTGATGAGCATCCATTCAGTTTTCAGTTTCTTGCCATTAGAAAAAGAAGTTACCACAAACATTTTTGTACTTGTGGGTTCCTTTTCCTCCTTTATGTTCTCTTTGGGATACAAGTCCAATAGAAACACTGCTGGATCAAAGGGTATGCACAATGTAATAGCCCTTTGGGTATAGTTCCAGATTGTTCTCCAGAATGGTTGGGTTAATTTACAACTTCACCAACAATGTATTAGTGTCCCAGTATTCCCACATCCCCTCCAAATTCATCATTATCTTTTCCTGTCATTTTAGCCAATCTGACAGGTGTGTAGTGGTATCTCAGAGTTGTCTTAATTTGCATTTCTCTGATGAATAGTGATTTAGAGAACCTTTTTCATATTACTAGAAATGGTTTCAGCTTCTTCATCTAAAGGCCTTTTATCCTTTGGTCATTTATCAATTGGAGATTGGCTTGCAGTCTTGTAAATTTGAGTCAGTTCTCTCTATATTTTAGAAATGAGGCCTTTATCAGAATCTTTGAATGTAAAAATGTTTTCCCAGTTTATTGCTTCCCTTCCAATCTTGTCTGCATTGGTTTTGTTTGTACAAAAACTTTTTAACTTAACATAATAAAAATTATCCATCTTGTATTCAATAATGTACTCCAGTTCTTCTTTGGTCACAAATTCCTTCCTTCTTTACAAATCTGAGAGGCAAATTATCCTTTGTTCTTCTAATTTGCTTATAATATCATTCTTTATGTCTAAATCATGAACCAAATTTGACTTTATCTTGGTATAGAGTGTTAGGTGTGGGTCAATGCCTAGTTTCTGCTATACTAATTTCCAATTTTCCCAGCAGTTTTTTTTTCAAATATGTGTTCTTATTCCAAAAGCTGGGGACTTTGGGTTTGTCAAACACTAAATTACTATAGTCATTGACTGTTTTGTCCTATGAACCTAACCTATTGATTATTCTATTTCTTAGCCAGTACCAAATGGTTTTGATGACCACTGTTTTGTAATATAGTTTTAGGTCTGCTACAGCTAGGCCACCTTCATTTGCATTTTTTTCATTAATTCCTTTGAAATTCTTGACCTTTTGTTCTTCCAGATGAATTTTATTATTATTGTTACATTGAGCCTATGACCTAATATTTAACCCAAATTTTACAGTAAGGTCTTTACAATACCTTTTTACCTTGTGTTTACAACACAGTACAATACCCATAAGAGAAAAAGAAAAAGGAAAAGACTTCTTTCTTGGTACAAAGAGAGGGCCAAAAAATTTTACATGAATTTTCCAGATCATGGGGGCACTATGCCTCTTAACACTCACAAAATGATAGGGATAAATGTACTATTTATTTGCTTCTTTAAATTGTTATAGTGGATAGAATGTCGTTTCTGTCAGAAAGATCTGTGTTCAAATCTTCTGATATGGGTGGTCCTGATGAAGTCAATTAACTTCACTGGGACACAGATTCCTCATCTATAAAATGAAGGAAGTTCTGCTTAATGACCTCTTGGATTTCTCCCAGCTCCAAATATATGAAAATACTTGTTTGGTTTCTCATGTCCCACAAACTCTTTGTACATTCAATCACTGAAAGCTAAACAAATACCCATCCCAGAAATATCCAGCTGCAGTAGGGCTTAGGCAGTCCGTCCTAAAGAGATCTGCTTTCTTTATTCTTTCCTAGGTGCTATAAATCCTCATTAGCCTTTACCTTTCCTATACCAGTTCCCAGCACCTTATTATCTTTTTAAATCAGAGATTGTTTTCTTTCCTTCAAAGTAATAGTTTTATTTCTAACAAAATAGAAACTTTTATGACCATTTCCACACTGCCTTACACTTTTTATATATCTATGCATATACATGTTTATATATATATATATATACAGACAAAACTATATATATAATGTACATATATATATATATATATATATATATACATATAGTTGTATTTAAGTTGTGTCTGACTGTGACCCCATTTGGAGTTTTCTTGGCAAACATACTTAGTTTGCATTTCTTTCTCCAGCTCATTTTAAGAGGATGAGAAAACTGAGGCAAACAGGGTTAAATGACTTGCCCAGAGTCACACAGCTAGTAAATATCTGAAGCCAAATTTGAACTCAAGACTTCCTGAACAAGGCCAATACTCCATCTGGATACCACATGAATATACATACATACACACACACACACACACACACACACACACACATATATATATATATATATATATATATATATATATACAAATTCACACATATATATCACATATAATTAAGAGATCACTTAGATTTCATACTGAAAGAGCTCAGATCTGATTGCTAAGCCACTGTGCATAATATCTGAAAGATCATGGAAAAGAAGGAAAAGAGTCTGCCAACTTTTGGACACTGAGTTTAGCTTCTTTATTCCTGAGAAAACTTTAATCAGAATTGTTAAAAAGATGATTGGCAAATACCTAAAAAGGGGAGTGGAGATTATAAAGAACTGACATGAATTCATTAGAAATAAGCCACGATAGAATGTTTTCATTTCCTTTTTTTTGTACAGTATTGCTAAATTAATAGAAGAAGGGGATACTGTGGATATAATACACCTAGATTTGAATATAACTTTTAATAAAATGTCACTATTCCTGTAGAGAAGATAGAGAAATATGGATTAGATACTAATATAACCAGATAATCAAATGGCTTCAAAACCAGTTGGATTGCTGCACTCTGAGAATAGTCAATCAGGTAACACAGTGATTAAGCATCTGCTCTATGCCAGACATTTTGCTAAGCTCTGATATGTATGATGCTTTGGTGTCAGTGTTACTAGAGGTTTCCCATGAAGTGACCAAGGGATTTTTACCCATCTCCGTCCTGTTTAAAATTTTTGTTAATGAATTGGATAAAATCATAGATGGTCTGCTTGTCATATTTGCAGATGACATAAATCTAGGAGCAGTAGCCAGCCTACTTACTGGATAACAGACTTGAGTTCCAAAAGGATATTGATAAAAAGGGGTTGGCAAACTATGATGGCATGAGGGCCAAATCTGTGTACTACCTCTATGTACTGCCCATAAACTAAGAAAGGTTTTTAAAACTATTTTTAAACACAAAAAAGCTTTAAGGAATATGAAAATCATTCTTTACTTGTAGAATCTTCAAAAACAGGTGGCCAGCTCTTAGGCTACAGCCTTGAACTGAATCTAATAAGATGAAATACAACAAGATAAATATAAAATCTTTTGTTTGTGTACAGGCATACCATGGAGATATGAGAGTTTGGTTCTGGACCACTGCAATAAAGTGAATGTTACATTGAAGTGAAGTGAGTCACAATTTTTTTGGCTTCTCAATGCATATAAAACTTATGTTTACACTATACTGTAGTTTATTAAGTGTGCAAGAATATCATATCTAAAAAATGGGCATAATCAAAAATACTTTATCGATAAAAAATGCTAACCATCATCTGAGCCATCAGTGAATCATACTCTTTTTTGCTAGTCCTACTTCAATGTTTGATGACTGCTAACAGATCAGGGTGGTGATAGCTGAAGGTTGGGGTGGTTGTGGCAATTTCTTCTTTTTTCTTACTTTGCAAATTCTTAAAATAAGACAACAAATAAGTTTGTAATAGCAACTGATCTTCCCTTTTACTTGAAGAGGCCACTACAGAGTTATTAATAGGCTTAATTTCAATATAGTTGTGTCTCAGGGAATAGGGAGGCCTGAAGTAAGGAGAGATGTCAGTCAGTGGAGTAATCAGAACACAAACAACATTTATTGATTAAGTTTACCATCTTATGGGTGTGGTTTGTGGCCTCCCAAATAATTACAATAGTAACATCAAAGATCACTCATTCCAGATCACCAAAACAGATATAATAATGATGAAAAAGTTTGAAATATTGTAAGAATTTCCAAAATGTGACACAGACATAATATGAGCACAAATTGGGGGGAAAATAGTTCTAATAGATTTGCTTGAAACAGGGTTGCTACAAACATTCATTTTGTAAAAAATAACAAAAAAACCCACAACCAAAAATAAAACAACAAAAAAAAGTAAAAATAAAAATCTGCAAAGTGCAATAATAACGCTAAGTGCAATAAAATGAAGTATGGCAATACAAATAATCAGTTCAACAAATATAGGATGGGGGAGACATAGAAAGCAGTTGTCTTTGTTTTTATTTTTCTGAAAAGGATCTGGGGCTTTTAGCAGATTGAAAACTCAATATGAGTCAGCAATGATATGGCTTCCAAAACTCCAAACTGCTTTTGGAGGTTCTGGTGGCTAGTTCTAAGGGTCAGCAAAATAACAGCACTTTCTAACCTATTCTCCAATATTTATCAGTAAATGCTCTCTAAATGAATAATTATGTTGTAAGTATTACTTCTTGTTCCTCTAAATGGTGAAAGCAAAACCCAGTGAATAGTTCATATATGTCAGTTCTTGCAAAGAAAGGTCATTCAGTAGTACATTTGTGCCTTTTTTTTCTAAAGTGAACAAGGATCAAGGGAGATTTTTCCCTCCTCCTCCTCTCCTAAGAAGCAGTATAAGATACAGCAGATCCACATGGCAGAGTTAGACAGGTGCTTATACATGTTCTGAAAAGGGAGTTCAAAATAGTTTTACTGAATATTTAGCATTTTCACTAAATATAAAGATTGAGGTGAAAAAAGGTGAACTTAACTTCCTCTGTAGAGGAGAGAGGATTGTTAATTCCCCAGACAGCATTATCTTGGAATCTAGCTTTATATTCCTGAATAGTGTAAACTTTGGGAGTTGCCTCATGAGTAATTTCAAGCTTGAAGTTCCTGAGTTTGAGAATTCAGACACCAGACTTTCTAAAGAGGAATTTCCTGATATATCATGAAATTATGGTTCAAATAGTTCTTACACAGCTTAATAATTACAGAGCCATAACAAAGCTAGACAGAAGCAGATTTTACAGAAAGAGGTTGTTTTGCAATCCTCAAAGTACATTCTAGGCGAAATAAACCACAGAGTGAAACTGTGACTGTTGGGGAGACATTGTTGGATTTTACTGGAAAAAAGTAAAATCCAAGTAAAGTAAAATCCTGGAAGAAAGGATTTCTCAAAATAACAAAAGTTGCTGTCATAGTAGCCTCAAATGTTTCCCTTTCTGGGGGAGCTGATGGACTATTTGAGTACATAAATTCTCTCTCTATTCAGGGGCTCCCGTAAGTTCTCCACAGAATTTGTTTTCTGTGGGATATAATAAATGTTGTCCCATGCCAATAGCCATATTGCACTTTAGGTAAAAGTCTGTGTAGAAGTCTGGGATCTTGTAAACCCAGATACAAGACATACCTATGATCTCTTTGGTGGTAGTGGTTCAGGATTAGTTCCACGTGGGAACAACAAGCCAAAGAAAGAAAACTAACTTCTGGGGGTCAGGCCCCAGAGTCAAATCTAGTCTTTGTGAATTCAGAATCTTTAAGTGGATCTGGATCACAGATCGCATAAGGCTGGGAATTTACTTTTTTAAAAATAAAGAGAGATATCTACCTGTCATCTATACATTCCACATAGTTTCCCATAATATGTCTCATTTAGTTGATGGGTTGAACTATCACCATCATCATCATTTTTTTTCCTTTTTTTTTTTTACTAGAAACATGACAAAGAATGGTGTCATAAAGACAAGAAAAATCTTTCACAATTTTTCTTGACCAACAGCCTACATTGGCATGCAAAGCACAGGTTTCTTTTATATTCAGGCACATAATTTACCATATCAACTTTCAGAATAGAAATTATAGGTGTTCAACCAAAGATATGTTGAATCATCAGTGACACATAACATTTTAAGCACATATTCTTCCTTGATAAAATATCATTATATGTGACTGAAACCTTTAGTAATATCTGTAGTAGGAGGTAATTTATTCAATGATCCCTTAATTTATTCAGAGTCTGGGTTTAAATTCCAGGGCTATATTCCTTTATGTTTCCTGTACCTCTTTCCCTATATCCCATCTTAGGTGAAAATACAATAGGCAGCTAGGTATCTTAGTGGATAGAGTGCTGGACTTCAAGTCTGGAAGATCTGAATTTAGATATGACTTCAGACATTTACTAGCTGTCTGACTCTGGGCAAGTTACTTCATCTCTATCTGCCTCAGTTATTTCTTCAATAAAATGAGAATAAAAATAGCACCCATCTTCAGGGTTGTTATAAGGATAAAATCAGGTATTTGTACAATGCTTTTGCAAACCTAAAAGTGTTATATAAATGCTAACTGTTATCATCAACTTGAATAAGTAATAAAATATGAATTATTTTAATCCTGAACATCTAAACTTCTTAACTGTTCCAAAATAGATTGGGAATTTCATGTTCTTTTATAATTCATGGGAGGAGCTTATTATGACTTTTTGTTTTGTTTTGTTTTGGGTGCATTTTGTAAAAGAAAATCTGGAGAAGAATCCAATGTTGTTTTCAATTTGGGTTGTTTTGGATCTAGAAAAATTAAAAGTTTTATGAAAATAAGCTAACTTAATAAGCACAAGAGACATAAACACAGGGTTTCTACAACTTAAATCAATATCAGAACCAGAAATAGAATTCAAGATTCCTCACTCCTTCTCTCCGACCTTTAAACACTGCACCATTCTCCTTCAACTGGAAAACAAGAAATTCATAGCATCAAAGAGACAAAACTGAAAGAACATTTAGAGGTCATTTAATATGACAACTTCATTTTACAGATAAGAAAACTATAGCCAAGAGAGTGGCAGATCTGAATCTGAATCCAGGTCCTCTAGGACATATGCTTCCACTGTACTGTACTAATATTAACTAAAGAATCAATAAGTCATGCGTAAAAGTTGAGAGGTCAGACAACCACCATAAGAATAAGAATAATAATAAGAAGAAAATAATCAATCCTAAATAAAGAAAACTACTGGCACACACTGACACATACTCCATGTGAATCAGTCAGTCACTGTCCCATGTGTGAGGGAGCCCTGGCTTTTCTCCTTTTTTTTCCCTCTTTATTTATCTTTGGCTCCTCATCCCATGGATTGGCAGTAGAAATTTAAGGCAGTTAAACTAAAATCATTCTCTTTTATTACTTTCAGTATTTTAGTATAAACATTTTGGTAAAGAAGAAAAAGTTAAATTATTCATCCAAGTTGTGTTTAAAAATGATAAATGTATGCAGATAATTCAGACTATTCCTGCCTCTCCTCCTACCTTTTACTCCCATTATGTCCCCTCCCCCGTTATCTAAAATGATCACTATCTGGGTATCATTGCCTAACCCCAGACCAACCCCTGAATATTGTAATCAGAGAGTCTTTGGAATTTGGTTATTGCTGGAGCAGTACCAAACAGCCAACATGTAACTTAAGCAGGTGACAGTGAATTGTTAGGGGGTTGTTCCCTATTCCCAGCCATTCCAAGATTAGTATTCAGTTTCCAAGATGAATGACTATTTTTGAAAAAAAAAAGTTTGTTTCTTTAAAGTTTGTGATATTGAGTATGCCACAAAATATTTAGCTTTTGATGTGATATAATGTAAATTGCTATGTGAATATTTATGAAATATAATGGTTCATCTTTTTCTGCCATGAGCCTTTTCCAAAAATGTTAGCCTTTCTTGTCATTCTCTACTGCCTCATCCATATCCAATGAGAATAAAGACAATATATTTAGCCAAAATAAAGAATCTTAAAAACAGATTATGGGAGCATTAAGATTTTAAAATTATATAATTGGTGAGGGAAAGGAATTGAGAATATTGATAAAATTAACTGTGTATGTCCAAATTGCAAACAATAGTTGACATACTAAAATAAGCTGCCACTGGGGTCCCTAAAAATGCTCTATACATTATTTATTTAGCTAATAAAGAGCAGCTATTTTAACTTCAGCTGAGGCAATCTTTTCAAACTTTTTCTGCCAAAGGCAGTTTAAAAAAAAGACATAATAAGCATAAGGAAACTTGTAAAAAGCTACCAGAGAATACAATGATACAATCTTTGGTAACACTGATTGGATCCAGAGGTTCTATAAAACTGAATACACAGTAAGTGTCCTTACCTTAATGCATAGCAAATATGCTGCAGAAGGAGGGAGAGTGATATTTAAAGAAAAGAGAGAAGAGGAGGGGTAAAGAAATGAAAGGAATTAACCAACATTGCAGACTTGAACCATTAGATGAAAACATGGAAGCAGCAAATGCTCACAAATACAAAAGTAGTGATGCTATCTCTGATATCAGCAAAGTATGACCAAGGGGTAAGTAGAAGTTTTAAGAACTATTGTTGGATATGTTGCCTGAACACAAAACTGTGAGCTCCTCTGTTAGACTCTCAGCTCCTTGAAAGCAGGAGATACCTTTTGTCTTTATTTCAATTCCCAAAACATAGTAAAGTGCCCAGCATATAGTAGGCACTTAATCAATGCTTTTAAATGAGTGGTAGAAAACAATTGAGGGGAGAAATAAGGGTGGGTAAAGCAATCTTGTAGTCAGGTCCAACGGATATCTATCTTATCTATTTCTATATATAGACAGGTTCTATCTATTGTGGCACCTATATTTTTAATTCTGGTTACATAAAACCTTTACAATTTTAAAGAAGAGTTCTGGGATGGACTACAGTCAGAAGTGTTTTAGTCAAAATTCAACAACCAGTTCTCTTAAAAACATGTGCACATGAAAACTTTTAGGTTAAATCTACATAATTACATTTTATTACCTTCTCAAATTTAGACAATCAATAAAACAATACAGCAACCCCTGATTCATAGCATTTGCGAATTTCCAAGGTGTAAATGCTCACACTGAAAAATGAGCAAAAAGTAGTCACAAGTATAAAGTGACGCCAGTACCAATATCAGAGAATTAAAATAATGAAAATTTAGGAGATGCTGAGATAGCACATAGCTGTTCTCAATGATTTCAAATTACCAGGGCACGGAAAGAATTTGTGAAAGTGACAACTGAAATATCACTGATAACAAATTGGACATTGTGAGAGAAATGATTCTGGCTAGAGTTGGACAAGTGTTCTTCTGATTTTCAAAAAGTAAATTAGGGTTGATTCTTTAAACTATGAGCAGTTGAGTTTGACTTGGATTTCTCTCAAAATTCTAATCTTAGCATTATTAAAAGGATGGTTTATAAGTACTAAGAAGTGGTGACTACTATAAGCCAGCATGAGTTCATCAAGAACAAGTCATAGCAGACTAAACTGATTTCTTATTTGACAGAATTACTACACTGAACAATTGGGAGAATGTCACGAGTCTGGTATGTCTGGATTTTAGCAAGGCATGTGACAAAGTCTTTCATGACATCCTTATGGATAAGATATAGAGCTGTGGAACATGCAATGATGATATAATCATATGGATTTGATTGAGTGGCCAAAAAAAGTGGGGATGAATGACTTTAAGACAATCTGGAAAAAGGTTCCTAGTGGAATACCACAGTTCTATCCTGGGCCCCATTTTATTTTGTCTTTTGGTCAATGACTTGGGAAAAGTCATAAATGGAGGACTTAACAAAGTCTACAGATTATATAAAGTTGTGGGAAATAGTTGACATTATAGATGACAGAATCAGAATCCAAAATCATTTCAAGACTAGAATGATGGGCTAAATCCATTAGCCAAAAACAGGATGTGGAGTCATAACCATGCAACAAAAGATTAATGTGAACAAGATCATGAGCTTTTTTGAAATTCAAAAGGCTGCTGAAATTCTAAGCTGCATTAACAAAGGCATAATGTCCAAATCAAAGGAAGTTATAATTTACCTGAATACCATCTTGGATCAACAACTGGAATATTCTGTTCAATTTTAGTTACCACATTTTTGAAAGAACAATGACAAACTAGAGCACATCTGGTGAAGGGAAAATCAGGGAGAAAATGAAAAGAATAATTTCATGAGATATTTAGTCACTGGATTTCCTATTATAAATGATGAATGAAATAAAAAAGCCAGAATGGAAATAATTGCATCTTCTATACCAATAATGAGGTCCTGAGTAACTAGGTGGGGTTGACAAAGAGAGCTTGAAGTATTCATAAAATTACTCGTTGAGGCAAGCAGGGAAGGGCACTGATGGGGATAAGTTCAATATTATAGTCCCACCCTCTGTAGAGGTTGTGGGCAGTCCCAACTTGCTATGTCCAGTCAGAAATCCAAGTTTCTCAAACTCCTGAGATTAAATTTCCTCTATAAATCTGTCCATGGCTCATGCCATGTTTGCTGAACCCCTTTTGGGTCACTCTGCCACTGTGTTCTGCCTTGTGCTACATTTCTCTTGCCCCTACCCCCATGCTGCATGGTGTCTCTCCTTTCATTCCCTCATCATGCCTGATGGTGTCTTTCTCCTTCTTATAACTAACTAACTTTTTTAGGGTGCTAAATCTGTTTTAGGATTTAGCCTGCCAATCAGTAGCATACTCCCACCTGATAGGGTATTTCCTTTCTCCTAGTTAATTGTGAGTTTTATTAGGGAAATTTTCTTTTCCATTGAGATTAGTAAAAAGCCCTTTCCTTGCTAACTTATATTCTATTTCATATTTACCATTCCTGGTGTCTATTGTATCTCTTTATTTTTCTGCAATCTTTTCTCCTAAATAAATCTACCTTTTGTTAAAGAGAATGGCCATTCCAGTTCCAATGGTCTTGTGATGAAGAGAGCCATCTGCACCCAGAGAGAGGACTGTGGAGGTTGAGTGTGGATCACAACATAGTATTTTTACTTTTTATTGTTATTTGCTTGCATTTTGTTTTCTTTCTCATTTTTTTCTTTTTGATTTGATTTTTTCTTGTGCAACATGTTAACTGTGGAAATATGTATAGAAGAATTGCACATGTTTAACATATATTGGATTACTTGCCATTTAGGGAGGGGGTGAAGGAAAGGCAGAGAAAAATTTGGAACACAAGGTTTTGCAAGGGTAAATGTTGAAAATTATCTATGCATATGTTTTGAAAATAAAAAGCTTTAGGATAAAAAAGAGAATGGCCATTGTGAATTCTTCATATGACCGAACCCCAAACATCATTTAGAAGTAGGAATTGCTATCCTGAACACATCACCAATATTGGGTTTTGGAGGTTTATTTTAGCAGAAATTTAATAAGTAGAAAAGTTTATGAAAAATTTGAAAAGCACCTCCACACTAAATCAACATATACTGTGACATATGCAGTGACTTCAACATGAAAGTCGGCATAGGAGAAAAACAGAATTTGTTGAAAAATATGGCTTGCAACTGATAAAGAGCCCAGAATCTTATAGATTGTTTTAAAATCTTCGAAGAACATCAAAAGAAGATAGACAATGGAAGGCAATAAATAACATCCTAAAAATATAAAATGGATTTTATCTTGGATACCAATTGATTACTGATGCTATAGTTATTTTAGAATCAGCTGTTTATGTATATTCAGATAAACTGCTTCATCCAAGGGTTCAAATCAGAACTAAATTAAAAGAAAGAATAAAGATAAGGAGATGCCATGTATGATGGCCATTACTCCAATCCAACCTGTTTAAATAAGTGGTTAACTTTGGTTATAGAATCCTGCTATATTTATGATGTTTATTGTTTTCTTTAAAAAGCATTGACTTGGGAAGTCTTAAATGCTTGAAAGGAGTTTTACATGCATATAATTCTAAGGCAGATTATACCATTGAGAGAATTTTAACTGTGTCAGCATCAAGCAAAACAAAATAGATGACAGGTTCACTAAAAGTATTTATTAGTGTCATGAAGGTTGATCTGAAGAGCAAGAGAAGAGCCATGTCCTATAGATGAAAGATTTCCAGCACTCCTATTTGAAGCTAACACTGAATGTACATTTAATTCTAGAACAATATAAAGTCCATTTAACAAAATCCACAATCATTTGAAAGACCTGGACTAGTCCATTGAATTAATTCCCATCAATATGAATATTTTGAACAAAGTGAGAGAGGTGAGGTGGGACTAACTATGAATATAAGAAGACATTGGCCTAAATTGCATTGGGATAGTTAATGTAGTGCTTTCAAAAGATTTCAAATTGCTACCTGACCCAAAAGCTCATCTTTTGTTGTTGTCATAGCTGGTTTGCTAATAACATAGAAGAGAGAAGCATGGTAGAGTAGAAGGAGGATTATCTGTGGAATTATTCATTACATTACCTCCCCCCCATTAAAAAAAATAACTCAGCATCTCCCAAACTTCTCTCAAAGGCACCATCACACTTTCAGTCTCAGATTCACAACTTCAATAACATTCTCACTTTATTTTCACTCACTTGGTTACCAAGTGGCTAGCTGCTAGCTGACAAATGTGGTCATTTCTATGCCTTGCATATAACTCTTTCTTTCCACTTCTCTCTGCATTCATCTAGCCACCTTACTTCAGACTTAATTACCTCTCACCTAGACTCCTATTTGAGCTCCCTGCCTTGGTGCCTCTCTCCATTCCAATCTATTCTCCAAATAGCTGTCAAAATTATTTTTTCCTAAAATACACATTTAACTGTACTCTCCTACTCAATAAACTCCAGTGGCTCCCTATTACCACAGGATCAAATATAAATTCTCCTTTTTGGCATTTCTACCTTTCTAGCCCTATTGTAATCATTTTTCTGAACTCTAAGGCCAGTCAAAATGGTTTTCTTGATACTCCTTATATACAAAATAGAATTAAATTCATACAAAAAAATTTAAAGCATCCAAAAAGAATAAGAAATTATGCAATGATTCCATTGTACACCATCATTAAACAGAACTATGTAAAGAAAAAAAATATACCTAGAAAACCTTCTGTCGAGTTGGATCCAATTACAATTTGCCTTTATTTATTCTTTGCATTGTTTACAGTATATCTACATACAAATAACTATAATTTGGTGAAAAACAGATATGTTCACCAATTATTATAACCTATTGTACTTTTTCAATTTTTAAAAAGTGACAAAAAGTCATTTTGTTTTTATTTATAAGCACATTTTATCCCCCAAACATATATAATAACTATTCAGAAATTATAAAACATGTTTAATCACATTGCTCTCAAGAAGAAAAGGGCATTTTATACTGCTAAACAAATTTTTTTAAATTTAAAATATTTTTATCTTTGTATTACCTTTTCAATTATCTTAATATTATCTATTTCTTAAATTTTCCTTTTTATTTGTATCATAATCTAAATAAGTAGATGTATATAATATAAATAAATATACACATTGAGGTACATATTGGGATAGCAGTTGTTTGTTTTTATGGACAGGAGAGCACCAAGAAAAAATATTTAGAGACCACTGAATTAGAGGAATTCACCAAAGAAATCAATATGATAAGTTAAGAATCATTTCTCATTTAACTGCCGAATACTAGCTAGAAATTAGCGGAGAGCTAGTCTTCATGTCTCCTGGTTGGTAGTAAGACTCTGAATGTGAAGAACAAATTTTCAAAAACTGGCATAGCAATTACAGTTGCCCCAAATATAAATGACTAGATTATCAGTGACTAGGTGGCACAGTGGATAGAATGGTGGCACTGGAGTTAGAAAGACAACTTCCTGAGTTAAAATGAGACCCCAGATACTATTAGCTGTGTGACTCTGAGCAAGTCACTTAACCTGTTTTCCTCAGTTTCTTCATCTGCAAGGTGAGCTAAAGAAAGAAATGGCAAACCTGAAATGATTGAACAATAATAACCATAAAAATCATTAGTTGGCTGTAGAAGAAAAAGAATTGAATCAAGAATTCTGTTTTAGTATTAGCTCAATCACTAATTGGGGTAACCTTGGTAAAGCCACTTCTTTTCTCTCTACCTCACTTTCCTGGTCTGCAAAATATCCTAGATGATCTTAAGCTATGGAGATTCAATTGCTCTCACTCTGCCAAACCTGGAAATTTAAGCAAGAATTTCTCCCAGAAAAAGTAGATGTGGGGCTGAAGTAAAGGGATGAGGAGCATAAGACACAAAATTGAGAAGGAGATTGAAGAAGTAAGGATAGATGGAGACAGAGTGAAAAAGTGAGAAAGAAATTCCTCAACAATTTCCTATTTGGTTGGCACTTATTTATAACTTGTCCCTCTAGAGGCCAGTAGAGTATTAGAAAACATGATGAGAATGCTGGAGTGCCCACTTTTCTAGCATTGCACAAATCTAAGAATTTCTCTAAGTTTGTAAAAGGATATTTCATTATTTCTCCACATTTCTAAAATATTTCATATTTTCTGGGATCAAATAACCATGAGAAAAGAAAGACTGACATTAGCCAGTCATTTTTTCATTATTTCCTTGTTTTCCTCTCTTTTTTTTTTCCCCTGTCCATTCTCCTTGTTTTTCCTTCATGGTAAAAAACAAAAATCTCATTTGACTTCCTTTCATTTACTTTTCCTTTTTTCTACCTCTGTACTTTCTTATATTTTTGTACATGTAGAACAATCATTTTTAAAAATTCACATCCACTAGTTCAATTTAAAATTCATATCATAAATTTATTTTAAATTAAATCTTCAGGGAGCGTATCTATATAAAGTGAGAAAGATAAGTAGTCTTTATCCATTGCTATCAGAAGTTCATAGAAAAGGGGGGAAAACAAGGAAGTCATCTCAGTAGAGGAATTGGCAAACCCAGAATAGAAGGGACATAGGTATAATCTAGTATAAAAATTTTCAAATATTTTTGTACTACATATTTTTTATTTAAGATCCCAAAAGCTTTTACTTACATGAGTTGTTTTTTTTCAATATTTATTCTTTTAGAAATGAAAAGGAAAGTCAATTTAAATATTTATTAATTCATTAAAGTAAAAAATAGATCTATTATGTTAACATAAATAGCAAATTTTTGACATAAGTATTTTCAAAAAATTTAGTTGAAAAAAGTGGCACAATTTTGAATATTTTTGCAAAGCTCTTTAATATTTGACTTAATAGAAGACAGCTGGATTCTCATATCTGCTTCTGCATTCAATCTGTTACAATATGTGGTTTTGGTTGAAATATATAAAGAAAATTTGGCCTCACACAGATATGTAGTTGGGAAAGGGAGGAGTATTTTAATAGGCAAATAATGCCTTCATATTAATATAAAAATAGTTTTGACCCAATAGACCTCCTGAAAGGTACCACAGAGGTTCACAGACCACACTTTGAGAACTGCTGCTCTAGCATAAGACATTTAGCATCTTACTCATAATTTCCCTCTCCATTCCTAAGCTTGTCTTCATCCTTGAAGACTTCAGTGTACATGCTGATATCATCTTGAACACATTGGCTTCCCAGTTAATCAGCCTCAATACCTGTAACCCAAATTGCCCATTAGTTACAGAGATGGTGATAGTTTAGATCTCATCATCATCCCAAATCACGCCACCTCCACAATCCCATTTCTAATCATAATCCCCTATCCTTCAGTTTCTCCCTTTGCACCATCACTTTTCCTGAACCTATTCTTTGTCCTTCACCAAAATTTCTAGTCCCATCATTCATTTCTATTCACTCAGTCTCACCATTTCTATTCACTCAATCCTCATTTTCTTCTCTTTGGTATTGACTTTGTGGTTGTTCAATATATACAAATATACAAATCTGGCAGTTCAAATATACAAAGCGCTTCCCCCTTTTCTCATGAACTACCTCTATTACAAATTTATGCTATCTAATATTAACTAGGACCTCTCCACTGAATGTTATTGTTCAGTCATTTCAGTCATGTCCCACTCTTCATGATTCCATTTGGGGTTTTCTTGACAAAGATATCAAAGCAGTTTGCCATTATTTCTTTAGCTCATTTTATAGATGAAGAAATTGAGGCAAAAGGAGTTAGGTGACTGGCCCACAGGCCAGATTTGAACTTGTGAAGATGATGAGTCTTCCTACTTCCAGGATTGGCACTTTATCTGCTATGCCAACTAGCTTCACTGTTAAATGGAAATGTTTTATTATTATCCAATTGAAACTTTATCAAATAACCTGAAGTAGCATTTCAAAATTTTCTCACTCCTTAAGCTTCTTATGTCTCTTCTACTGCTTCTTACTTCACTGAGAAAACCAAAATCATGTGTGGTGAGCTCCCTCATCTCCTACTTCACATCTCAAAACTCAAGTGGGTCCTTTCCTTTCTAGAAGTACCTGAATTCAAATGTGGTTTCAGATACACACAGTTTTGTGGCACAAAGCAAATCATAACCTCTGCTGCTTCAGTTTTCTCAACTGTAAAATGAGAAAAATAATAACAATAACTTCTCAGGGTGATTGTGAGAGTTAAGATAATATTTGTAAAACACTTAACACAATGCTGAACATATGGTAGATATTTAATAAAAGATTATGTCCTCCTTTTCTCCATCCCTCCCTCCATTCCTCCCTCCCTCCCTTCCTTCCTTCCTCCTTCCTCCCAGAAAAGGGAAACACTTTCTGTTAAAGTTAATCCTTTTCCTTTTGCCCTTGTTCCTATCCCTATCCCCATTCACTAAGATCTGGCCCCAGCAAATATTTCCTTCCTCTCTTTCATCAGTCACTTTCTCCTCTCCTTACTGTTTACATATGCAGGAAATATCTTAGAGCCTTAAAAAAAATCCTTTCATTTTATTCTGTTATTCCCTCAAAACTCTTAACCTGCATCTCTCCTTGTTTTCACTGCCAATGTCCTAGAAAAAATCGTACCCTCTTGATTTTTCCTCTTCTTCACCACTCACTCAGTTCTCAGCCCCTTTAAAATTAGACCTCTGATCTCTCAACTTTATTGAAATTGTTCTCTCCAGATTATTAAAACTCACCCAATGGCTCATCTATTAGCCCTTTCTCACTCCTCTTCTCTTTAACCTCTTTGAAGCCTTTGACACTACTGATGTCTACTCACTCCTCCCTTAGATTCCATGACACAGCCTCTCCTGGTTCTCCTCCATTTTGATTACTTTTTAGGCTCCTTTCCTGGCTTCAGCATCAATCTCCTATCCTTGAATGGGGGCTAGGATTTTCTTGAGTACTCTTCTTACTTGACACAAGTCTCACTTGGGTGGTTTTCTCTTCAGAACCCATTCAGTTACTATTCTGTGCAGTTGATTCCTAAACCTAAATATCCAGCTCTTTGTTCTGAGCTCATCTGATGGCACCAAATGCCTACTGGGCACCTCAGCCTCTATGTCCTTTAGCATCTCAAACTCAGCATGTCAGAATTAAAACTTATATTTCTCCCTAAACTCATTACCTCCTTCAAACTCCTTTATTTCTCTTGAGATTATCATTACCTTTCCAGGGATCAAGATTTTAAATCTTAGAGTAACCTTGAGTCTTCCCTTTCCCTTACTCATACTCCTTTGTAGGCACTCAAATCTGCCTAGGTAATCTATCAAAAGCCAAATCTGGAAGTTAACATATTGTAGACAGATAACCAAGCTTTGAGTCTGGAAACTCTTGGCACCATTTTGCTATGCGATCTTCAGCGAGTCACTTAGAAACTTCTCAGGAATCTGGGCAATCCTCTAAGAGTAAGGCACAAATGAGTTGCTGATGTGCATTTTTGGAGGCAGTGTCTGTACCTGGAATTCCCTATGCTGATGGAATTATAAGTCCTGCTCAGACAACAGCAACATAAAGCAGATGTCTAAGCACATCATCTCCCTGCCCAAAAGCTTTCATTGGCTCTCTTTAGCGTCTGTGGTAAAAGATAAATTCCTTTTCCTGGTTTTTAAGACTTTCCACAATCTGGATCCAACTTCCCTTTCCACCTTTATCTGACATTATTCGCCTACTTGTTCTCCACCTTGCAATCAATCTGCCCCATGTGCTGTTCCTTAAACTTGGCATGTCTTTTCCCACCCCCACACTTTCACCTAGATTGTCCTACATTCCTGGAATACATTCTCACCTCCCTGACACCTCTTAGCACCCTAATTTTTTTTCAAAGCTCATTTGAGGAATTATCTTCTCTGGGAAGTTTATTTTTCCAATCTCACCAGTTGTTAATACTCTTTCCATCTTCAAATTATCTTACATTTACTTATCTGTACACATGGTACATCCAAAGGGAAGAGATAATTTCACTTTTGTCTTTGTATGCTAATGCAGGACCCAGTGCTTTGCACTTTGTCGGCACCTCATAAATATTTCTCAAATGAATTAATTTAAGAATTAATGGTAGTGGAAGAAAGAGGAAGGAAACATATAGGAGCATCTATTAGTAATAGCAGGGAACATGAACACTACACTAGTAGCAGGATTTTTTCTTTGCTCTCTTAAAGAGGGAAAGTCCTTAGAAGACACTGAGTAGGTGGGTGTTCGAGTGGGCAGGCGACTGGATGGATAGACAGATGGAAAAGGGAGTTTCCTTTCTGGGATTCCAATAATTGGTATGTGGTTTACATTCCATTCGTCTGAAAGACTGTGATATTAATCGGAAACATTCTTGGGCTGCAAAACTACCTCTAATGTTCAGAAATATGCCAAGCCTAAAATCCAGGAACTCTTTCATTCCAATGCTTGTCTGCTTTTTTTTTTTTCCTCTTCCTGCCCTAAATATTATGCTCCAACACATGAGCTCAGGCTCAGGTAACCATCACAGGAATTTCTCCAGTGAGGCATTTCCCCAGGATTTTTGTTTTATATGGCAGCTCCAGGAGTGGAAGTTATTTTTTTTCTTTGTTAACTGGAATTTTAAAACTGGCAATCATTGTGTGAGCAGAGTGAATTTGGGCCTGTCCAGCTTTGGGAAAGGCTCATCTGGACTGAGTCACTGAGTTAGGCCTGATTTGTCTGCCAGCTGATGGCTAGACACCAGAAAAGACCTAACTAACTCCTGGAGTTGCCCTGATTCAAAGTTTAAGGATTAATACACACAGACTGGGAGTGCTAAAGAGGGACAGGGGCAAAAACAGTCTACCAGACACCCAGTTTCCAAAGAAGAATGACAAGGTTAGGACTTAGACAATAATTTTTAGACATAGAGGGGTGCTTGGTGCCCTTAGAGATTAAGGAGCTTGCCATGATCACCCAGCTAGTATGTGTATGAGGCAGGACTTCAACTCTGGTCTTTCTAATATCTAAGCCAGTCATTTAGTGACAATGCCACATTGCCCCTCACAGTTATGATAAGGTCTACTCTGATAGTATTGTGGCTGCAATGTGTTAGTCCCTGTGATGTGAGGTGTCATAATAAAAAAATAATTACTGTTTTTTTTCTTATTTTCCTTGTTTTCCTCCCTTTCATTCCTTCTTTCCTCTACCTTCTATTCCTCTTTTCTTTCTTTCCTTCCTTCCTTCCTTTCTTCCTTCTTTTCTTCCTTCCTTCCTTCCCTCCCTCCCTCTCTCTTTTCTTCTCTCCCTCTCTCCTTTCTTCCCTCTCTCCCTCCTTCCTTCCTTCCTTTTTTTTCTTTCTTTCTTTCTTTCTTTCTTTCTTTCTTTCTTTCTTTCTTTCTTTCTTGCTTGCTTTCTTGCTTTCTTTCTTTCTTTCCTTCCTTCCTTCCTTCCTTCCTTCCTTTGTATTCCCTCCTTCCTTCCTTCCTTCTTTCCTTCCTTCCTTCCTTCCCTTTCTTTTAAAATAAAATCAGTTAATGTTGAATACCAACTATGCATTGTTTACTCTTATCTCCTTAATTGATGGTTCTCATACAGTATATCATGGCTCACGTAATATCAGCAGTGATTCAGAAGGGCCACTGTCTCAGTTCTAGTTTTACCAAGCCCCAAAGTTTAAGGACTTATGACAATCTACATTGGTCCATGAAGATTGATGTTACTAAAGCCACCCTTATTCTTATAACCATTGGCTGAGGAGGCAAGTTTATAAATATTTGTCTTGCCTCTTACCACCAGGTTACATGTTGGTGTAGATAGCATGTTACAGACAATGCCCTGAAGATCCTTCTCTCCAGATGAGGACTACTTGAAGCTAAATATTGCAAAGGGCTTCCTCATTTGATCAGATGATCAGTGTTCTGGAGGACACCAGAAAGAAACAGAATAACAATTTGAGGCTGATGGAGAAGAGGGTTGTGTCTTATAAGCTCTTTTCTGGAGGATGAGTGGGCAGCTAAGTGATCAAGAGTATTATACTATTTATCTGACAACATTTCATCTTAGAACAAGGAGCACTCCTTGTCAGACTCATGAGAAAGAATTCTAATGAAAAAAAAAAACTAGAAAGGTCATACAATAGATAGAGTGCTGGACCTGGAATCAGCACGATGCGAGTTTAAATCTATCTTCAGACACTTACTAGGTGTGTGACCCTGGACAAGTCACTTTATCCTGTTTGCCTCAATTTCCTCATCTACAAAATGAGCTGGGGAAGGAAATGACAAACCATTCCAGTACTTTTGCCAAGAAAACCCAAAAAGAGGAGTGGATGAAGAGAGTTGGACATGACTGAAATGATTAAACCACAAAGAAAGAAAAAGTCCCCTCCCTTTCTATTCACCCTGCTTAAAAGAAATACTGATTTCCTATGTGGTCCTGGTTTTCTTTCAAGGTTAATTAGTTCCCACACCTTGAAAGCTAGATAAGCCTTGGTTACCTCAGAATGTATAAGATTATCTTCCTCAAGGAAAAAAAAATAAGGAAGCAAGTCTTAATCTGTCTAGTAGAGCCTGCATTATATGGATTGTCTGCAGAGTTCAATCTTGGATGGGCTTGATTTGGTTTATTCTGTTGAGTTAAAAACTGCAAACTTTACAATTCCTTCTTGCTCCATAAAACAGAAAACCACTTCCAGTTAGTGGTAGAAAAACCCTGGGTGAGGCTGTCTGGTGCCATCCTGTCCATGCAGGTTTTTACCCACCCAGTGGTCCTGCTTTGGTCTGTTAATATCCCCAATAAAATCTGGTTATTTTGTTGGCAGTAAGTAAACTATGGTTTGTAGTCAGGGCTGAGACCCAGCACACAGAGACAATATTTGTTGTACCTGCTTCCCTGACTTTAGAGACCCACGGTTTTTCAACTTAGCACTTTTACTGTTTTGATCCCTTAGAATGTTTTCTTTTTACACGAGTAGTGACTGGATGCCCCCTGCTCCCCATTTTTTGAAAGGAGAGTAAAATTATTATTTAGTTTGTGCTAAATGATTCTGATTATAGAAGTAGCAGGGGTTGAATTCCTTTGCAAATTGCAGTCAAGGACCTCCCAGGAGATTCTTTACCATTCAGGTACCTTCTCATCATTTCCAATTTTTTTTGTCTTTTTTTTCCTGCCTCCTGCCACTGTCAGACAGTACTTTCAACACAACAGGGACTGAATGTTTGCCTTTAAAAGGAAAAGTCATCACACCTTAAATATGAAGAAGGTTCTGGGGGATTTTTTGGTTCCCTTCTTTTTTTCCTTGCTGGCCACAACTGTTCAAGTGTTGCTTAAGGGTATTATGTTTAAGTATTAAAAAATGCTTAGCCAAATAAGTTGGCTTATTTGCTTTTGCTGATAGTAACAGTCCACCCACAGAGCACTTTCAAATCTCCTCAGTGTTTTGGAAAGTGGATAAGGGACTCATTCAGTGACGTGCAAGTTTAGCCTGAGCCAGGAATGAAGCATGTATTTCGTGAAATGAGAAATAGCCTCAGACCACACACAGAGTATAATTTCTGAACTCTAGCTCTGCCTGCCTGCTTGCCAGCACGCTACTCAGCTTCTCTGTTTCCCTCCCTCCTCTTCTCCCCCATTAAATCCCTCTCCCTGTGCCTCCCTCCTCTCTTTACTTCTCTTTCCTTTCCCTCTCTCCTCCCTCCTCTTTTCTTCTCCTCTTTTCCTCCTCTCCTCTTTCCCTCTCTCCTTTACCTCATTCTCTCTTTTTCATCTTTCCTTTCTCTCTCCCTTCTCTTTCCCTCTTTTCGATCTCTTTTACTTCTCTCCTTTTCCTCTCTCCTCCTCTCCTTTCTTTCTCTCCCTTTCTCCTCTGCCTCTGACCCTCTCTCTTCTCCTTCTTTCCTTTCTCTCTCCTATCTTTTCCTCTTTCCCTCTTTTCTTTTCCTATTTCTCCCCTTTCCAACTCAGTGCAGAAAAAAGAAAACCTCCTAGATGGTGACTGACATCTTTAAATCCTTTAAGCGTTTTCCTACAACCACAGGCAAAAAAAGAGATTTCCAGAGCTTAGGTGGTTCATTGTTAGCAGCTAGTTGATGGGGAAAAAAATGCATTACTACAGTATATGCACATCACTAAAGGAGAGTGACAAAAAGCCTGTACAACCTAAAAACAGGAAAAGAAATGGGAGGGCCAAATGGGATTGTTGAAGTCACCTCTGTGTAGAGAGACAAGAAAAAACATCCATTTTCTCAGAGAATAAGGCTGGTTTTGTTGCAACTTGCCTACTGTTAAATGAGCCCAATGAATGCCCTCTTGCCCCAAATATTTTCCAGAGCACAGGCAAAAAAATATCTAGCTAAGTTTGATTGAATGCAGCATGTAATTATAGTAAAATAAATCACTGTTGGACACAGAGGAAAATGCCATTCAGGAAAAATGGGATTCTTAGTGTGGTCCTGTATCAGAGCAGTAACATGACAATGTTTCTGTTTGACACCTTGTCCCTGACTGCAAACTTTAAACAAATTGAACTTTAACTATTTTGACACTTGTTGAAGTTTAAAAAGCATCAGAAAATTTTGTCTAACCAAAAAAATATTCTTTTACTTCTCAGTGGAGATATAAAATGATTGAATAGTCCATATTAAAGAGTTACCTTCCTGGTATCTCCAGTAAGCATGATGAACACCAGCTTTTTCTGGGGCTTAGCAAAATGATAATTTTACTAGATAAACTAGGGAAAGGTAACATGAGAGTACAGAAAGAGGACTGATTCTGTAGTCAGAGGCCCTGGATTCACATTATACCTCTGAAGTCTATTACTTTGGGTAAACCATTTACTATACTTGGGCCTCAGTTTACTCAAGATAATTGCAAAGGTCTCTTCTGGATCTATTTTCCATTTTTCCAAGATCTTTCACCTTAATTATAAATATATGTATTTTAATAGGTAATACAATCAATATATTTCTGATTCATTTGTATTTATATAATTCAAGTATAAAATCAAAGAAGTGCATTACAGATTTAAAAATAAAACAAATCAAAGTCCTTGCTCTTTGAAATAGGAAGAAAGATTTAGCAACTGGGAAACAAAATTGAAGACCCAGAAAACCAAATAATTCACAAAATTTTAGGACTTTTCAGTTTTATCCATAATATTCCCCTTTCCATAATCTCTTGCCTTTTTAGAATCAAGAAAACTGAGAATTAAGGTATTAATAGGGAAGTGACTAATGAGAACCTAATCCTTAGAACATTCTTGGATTTACTCTTCCTTTCTGGCTACAGAGAGCATGCACAATATTTTATGTCTGCTGCCAGTTAAACACATGGAATGTTGAGAAGCCAGCTTCTTATGAAGGGGTTGGTGCTGTGTAGTGACTAGGAGTTTTCTAATTGGAGCCAGAATGACTAATGTCAATGCCAGAACTGAGCTCACATGGAATAAAAAAAGACACATATGGGACTATGCTGGAACTAGCTTGTACTGGTTCATACCAGAGTATGAAAGCTGATTGTTAAATTTTGAGTGTGAGCATTTGCATTTAGGAAATAGGCAAATGATACAAATTGGGGTTGATTTATTGTTATGTTGATTGGCTATACTTGTATGCTTGAGAAAGTGATGAGAAAATTTTAATAATAGAGATTAAATTTAAATGTGTCATGCACACATCACCACACCCCTCTATTTCCCCCAATTATTAAACATTTGCCAGCATATCCCTGTACTCATCTTACCCTTATGCCCTCCCGCTTCCACCTTTCCATCCTGGTAATAATGCAAAGTCAGATTTACTTACATCCTCTGGAGCAGAGTGGGGAGAGGGATGTCTGGAGGGAGAAGGCAAACAAACAATAACTGGCTGTGACTGTCTTATCTCCTACTCCAATCACTATAGCTCTATGAATATGTCTTTCTTTTTCTGATTTTATTCTTCATGTTAATTCCTTTCTGATTTTAAGTGAATGATTATCTGACAATGGAACAGGTCAGGTAACAGTCCTGTTAGTTTTGAAAGGTTAGAAGGGTCAACAGAGGTCCCTGGAATCAGTAGTAGAATCTGCAGCCAAATCCAGGAAGAAGTCGTCCCTGAGGAGCAACTTACTTGCCAACTCAGCCTAGGAGTGAACCAACCTGGCACCATCCTGTAAGCAAGGGAGTGTCATTCATGGGCTATTCTACCCCCATTAGTGAACTTGATGGAGACTCTTCAAGGGAAGAAAAGAGCTGCCAGGACCAGAAAGTACTCAGTCATACACATTTCCTATCTTTGTATTATAGTATGTGTGTGCTTCAGGCTTTAGCCTACTCACTCCAGGGACAAAATGTGTGCACAAGGTGAGAGGAAAACAATAAGCTAAGAAGAGAGTTCAAGAACTAAGTGCTAGAAGCCATGCCAACTACTCCCACTAACATGACCTTCTAATAATATGCTTTATCTCAGCTTTATTCCTATTGGTGACAATGCTTGATATTATAAGCTCTGTCAATGGAAGAAATCATTTTGATATAAAGGGAGTATGATTCAAATATATAAATATTTCCCTTAGTATACATATAATTCCTTGGGGGTCTCATCACTGAATTAAGAGTCTGACTCCTAGATTATTGTACTCATTCTCTAATCCTTTTTCATTTTATAGGTGGAATAATGCCATTAACTTTGAGGTGGAATACATTCAAGTTATATTTCCCTCTTTTGTGTTGTTTCATCAATTGGTTTTGTCCAACTCTTTGTGACCCCATTTGGGTTTTCTTGACAAAGATACAAAAATGGTTTGCCATTTCCTTCTCCAGCTCATTTTACAGATGAGGAAACTGAAAAAAAAAAAAAAAAACCCAGAATTAAGTGATTTGCCCAGGGCATACAGTGCCTGAAGTTAGATTTGAACTCAGGTCCTCTTGACTCTAGGGTCAGCATTCTATCCATTTTACCACATACATTTGCTATATCTCTCTATAATATCCTCCTATTTTTCCCTTTCTTTGCAAAGAGACAGGGAATGATTGAGAAGAAATGTGATCAACAGCAATAACTACAATTTAAATGGTCTACTGCCATTCTTCTGTACCTCCTCTCTTCACCCATCTCAGCCTCAAATCACTGGTTCTTATGCTTTCTTCCTTTCTATTTAAAATCTTTTCTCTCTCCTCTTTAAATCCCTTACTCCCCTCTTACTATTCCTAATCTCTATCCCCATGAAGTTTGCTATATTTCTACGCCAAATTATTTTGTGTCTACATACATGATTGAGTTCAATCATCCTTTGGTAAGCTCAGATAAGGATGAATTTCATTAGATACATCACCCTATTTTATACATTGGTCTAATTTAATTTTTAAAAGTTGATTATTTTAGGAAGCATTGTGTTACAGTGAAGAGCCAGGGTGGTAGGGTGGAAAGAGTGTGGATTTTAGCACTAGAAGAACTAGATTTAAAACCTATCTCAGGGCCTTACTAGCTTTGAACTAGCTGGTCACTTTGCTTCCTCTGGCCTCAGTGCCCTCATCTCTAAAATGAGAGAGATTGTACTTGATGACTTTTAATGTCCCTTCCAACTCTTAATCTATAATCTGATGATCATATGTAAATTGATTAATTGTAGGTAAGGCTACTATGTAAATGATGGCCTGGTATACATTCAGGCCATTCAGCTTGTTTAAGATGGCGTCACCATATAGAGGTTGTATTGTACAATTTAAATTGTAATGCCTCCAGGATGATTATAAAGATATATAAGGGAAATGCCTTGGAAAGATTGGAGAATATATGGATACTCTCTAATTGCTTCCAGCTGGTTTGCCATGTGGCTGGGACAAGCCTTTTTATCCATTGACTGTGTAACCAGAATTGTTTGTGTCTTCAAAAAGGCCTGAGTCAGCTTTGGCCACCCCCTTGGCATTTTTTTATCTCATTGCCTTCACCTGGACTCTGATGGTGATGGCTTGTAATAAGAAAACCAGGCTTTAAGGGAAAAAGCCACAGAACTTTCCCATTATGAAATGATGTGAATCCTAATAAATAGGACCTCCCTGAAATGTTTGTTCTTTTTCTTTTCTAGGTATAGGGAATAGAATTTCTGATTGGGATCAAAAACATGAGTTACAGGAATTTGGAGATGGCATCCAGACTAGGTGTTACAGCTAGCCCAGCATCAGTTCCCCAAGAATCATCTTCAGGATCTCAGCCCAGAAGAAGAATTGATCTGGCATCAATGTCACTTTTTCATGTAAACTTGATGAGATCATTGTTTTGTGGGAACTCATATTCCATGCCCCCCCAGCCAAGACCAAAGTGGTATAGGGAATTGTGACCCTAATGTGTTGGGAAGAAATGATTTATATATTTCTTTTTGCAATATCTTTGAAACAAATATTCCTTTGTAAAGCTATATAAATTAGTTAAATGGAACTTAGTACTAGTCATTAGCCCTCTCTCTCAAATGGGGAAAACTTCCAGTAGAGGTTTTAAGCTGGTAGCAATAGAGACACGGCCCTCTCAAATTCCTAGAATATTGAGGGGAAGATGTAGAAGTTTGACCCTTAGAAATAGAATAGCTTGCCATTTTGTGAGGATATTAGGCTGCCTATATGGCATTATTTCAGGGAAGACATCTCTGGCTCAAAATATATCTTCCCTTTTTACTACTTAGCTGGTACCAAATATTCTTTTAACAGAATATAAAGATTTTGATTTATAATTAGAGAAAAGTATAAACATATATATATGTATAAATAAAGAAAAAGTATAAATCTTTCTGGGATAGGTAACATGATGAATAAAGTTCATACCAGAATGTAAATGATTGTTCTAATAACCTTTTCTGATAGTAGGGCTCACTATTTGGAAGAGTATTAGACATCTGGAGTAGAAGGAATGGGAGTGGAAAGGGGGGAGACTAGATGTTACAAAGAAAAAATTTGTTTGTTTCACAATATTGCCAATTTAGTTTCATTTGCTTTCTGAAACCTTCCTTTCAACCTTCAAGGAAGGTTATTATCCCAACCTTCAGATAATATTTCCTTCTTTAAATTTCTTATAAAAAAGACATTTCTTTTGTACTTATCGCACTCTCTCCTGCATCAGTTATTTGTGTATAAATGTTCTTTCTCTTGAATCTCTTTGTATATAGATGTTTACCTTCTATTAGAGTATACAATAATAATAGCTAATTTTACAGTAATATTAACATTATATATAAATAAAAACTAATATATATATACATGTATATATATATATAGTAACTAACATTTATATAGTATTTACAATGTGCCAGGCACTGTGCTAAGCACCTTACAATTATTATCTCATCTGATTCTTACAACTATGGGAGATAGGTGCTATTATTATCTCCATTTTGCAGATAAGGAAACTGAGGCAAACAAGTTTAAGTGACTTGCCCAGGATCACACAGCTATTAAGTGTTTGAAATCACATTTGAACTCAGGTTTTCCTGACTCTATGTTGGGCATTTAGCTTCCTTAGAGAACAGGTTCTGTTTTTAGCACAGTACTTTCCATTAGCAGACCTTCAATCAAAGTCTGTTGTTACCTGGGGCCAGCTGTGATTATGGGAATTAAGCTTAGTCACAGATTCTACTTTCTTGATGCAAACATATTTCACATCCAGACTTCCCAAGTCATGGTGTTTAAGCTGTATTGTTGGGGTCATCAGTTCCTCCCAGGTAGCGGTCAAACTTTTGGTACTAGGTTAAAACAATATTCCTTGAAATCAATTAGTTGCTTGTTTTCCTGAGTTTAATGACCAGAACCCTCTAAAACCTTTCCATCTTTTTGACAACTGAAACTTGGATAGAATTCTGCAGGAATTTATATATCTAGCCTTGATTTCTAGCTTAGGAGTCCTTAAGACGGCATCAATGAATTTTGGTGGGTTTTGTTTGTTTGCTTGTGGTAAATTTGAGCATCATATTGCAATATAATTGGTTTGCTTTGTATTCTTTTGTTTTTTAAAAAATTATTTAAAAAATTGTCCTGAGAGGGGTCTATAGGCTTTGCCAGAATGCCAAAGGGGTCCATGCCACAAAAATGTTAAGAGCTCCTAGGATCTTTTGGTTTCTACCTACCACAGTACACCTCATAGCAAAGAAATTCATTCAGATCCTCTGGTCTCTGTTATGTTTCAGGTTTGATGTCCTGGAGTTGATCAGATGTCAGAGGGAAAAGTTTATTATCAGAAATAGACTAACTTGAGGTGGGGTCCAGGGTGCTCTTGAAATAGGTCTGCCCTGCACCACCCAGTCCAGTAATCACAGGTAGTCAGTTCTGAATCTCAGCCTTTCCAGAATTATATATGCTCATATTACATCATTCCAACTTCAGCTATATTTCAGATAAGGAGAACCTTTCCCTCTCCCTTTGACCCCTGTCTTCTTGATCTCTGTTTAAAGGAAACAATCTAAGATAATTGAGCATTTTATCTTGGAAGTGAGTCTCAGGGGATTTGACTATCCTAATGAAGTTCATTTATGTCCTTATCTGTAGGGTCAGAGCTCCATTCCCTTTTCAAACAGTGAGGTGGGGATATGGGATAACAACTAATGTTATTTTAATCAGAACCAACCCTTAAGAGCCAGTAGTTTTTGTGATATTACTTCTGGCCCCTATTATATGACCATGTAATGTCCATCTCATAAATAAAAAAACAAAAGCAAAATCCTAAAACCCAGGCTGACATGGGAAACACTTCCCATGTGACTAGTTATAACGAAAACATTTGAATATGAAAAACAAACAAATATATGAAGGAATTACATCTCATATAGTATCTAAAAAATAACTTTTGTCCACCATCATAATAGGAAAGAAACAGGATCCCATTCATCTCAGAATCCACTGAATTTAAGTGGAGAATTCAATTTATTTTATGATATGAAAAAGTTTGGATACTCAAAAATTACCCAATATTTATTGAATACTTGCTTTTTTAAAAAATCAAGTTAGGTACCATATAAATACAAAGAAGTACAAGTTAAATCCCTGTCTTTCAATCTATTTGGGAAGTCTCAGCATGTACACATGAAAAGATAATTTATTCCTTTTCAACAACCATTTATTAAAAAGCTAAGTGCCAAGGGGAGGAGCCAAGATGGAGGAGTGCAGACACAACTCTCTGTGAGCTCCTTTGACCTTCTCTCAAACCAAGAGCAGATTAAGCCTCTGAACTGGTTCGGGAGTGAAAGCTCCCCCAAATACTTGGAGTTCAACGCATTTCCAGGAAAAATTACCTTGGAAGAACTCCAGAGTAGGTCTGTTTCAGACGGGCAGGGGATCGAGCGGCTTGCTGCACTCAGGCGCCAGCTCGCAGTCGGGGCAGAAGACCGGGGCTGGGACAGAGTGTGAGGGAATCTAGGCACCCAGGAAGTCCCTGGGAAACACTTGGGCCACTTTGTTCTGCTTGCGGGCAGATGCTTTGGCAGATCTGCCTTTGGTAAAGGGTGGATTGAGAACAGCTGAGATCACGGACTTGGCCAAACCAGCCCTGCACCGGAAGTCAACTATGTGAACTGCCCCAGGGCGAATTGTAACAGCTGCGGGTGCCCTGCTTTAAAGAGACTTCAAGCACTAAGAAATGAGTAAGAAGCAGAAGAGAACTCTCACCATAGACAGCTTTTATGGAGAGAGAAAAGAACAGACCTCAGGTGCTGAGGTTCATAAAGGTAAAGCAACTCCAGAAAAAGCCCCAAAGAGAGACCTAAGCTGCACCCCATGTCACAAGGATTTCCTGGAAGATTGCATAAAGGATCTTAAAAGAGAGAAGAAAAATGGGGAAATTAATTGAGACATAATGCCCTGCAAAAGAGATATGATAAAGACACCAATCCACTGAAAAACAAAATTGGTGAAATGGAAAAAGACAACAATTCACTGAAAAACAAAATTGGTGAATTGGAAAAAAGACAACAATGCACTGAAAAACAAAAATGGTGAATTGGAAAAAGACAACAACTCACTGAAAAACAAAATTGGTGAATTGGAACAAAGACAACAACTCACTGAAAAACAAAATTGGTGAATTGGAAAAAAGACAACAACTCACTGAAAAACAAAATTGGTGAATTGGAAAAAAGACAACAATTCACTGAAAAGCTAGGTGCCAGGCTAGGTATTTGGGATCTGATTGATATGGAATCAGTCCCTGACCCTAAGGAGTTTACATTCTAATGATGGGATGGGGACAGCTAATACGCAGATAAGTAAATACAAAAGATATATAAACTAAATATGAAATAGTTTGGAGGGGTAGGATCTCATTTACATGAGATCTTTCATAATGTTCCCAATTGTTAATATGGGAACATTATGAAAGATCTCATGTAAATGAGCTGAGCATTGAAAAAAGCAAGGGATGTCAAGAGGGACAGTGAGAACATTTTGTTAAGGAAAAGTCTTGGAGAGAAGAAATGACATTTCATGAAGATGATAGTTCAGTAAATAGCTCAGTTTGGCTGGAATGTAGGATATGCAAAGAGAAATAATGTGAAATAAAAGTCAAAGTGAGAGTTCAAAGGGCTTGAAATGGCAAACAATAAAATTCATGTTTTATCCTAGGGGCAATCGGGAGCAATTATAACTTTTTGAGTGGTGTAGTGACATGGTCAATTTAGGAATGTAAGAGCAGCTTAAAATCTTTTTAAGGTTTGCTGGCCATCATTTGCACAGAAAAAAACAGAGACAATAGACAATGATCTGGCATCTTGGGCTTAGTTTTGTCTCTGTGGCTATTTTTGAAATACTCATCTATAGGGTAGGATGTAAGAGTCTGGAATTGGATAACTTGAGGAACCCTCCCCCCCAAAAAAAAACCTGTTTTATCAGGCAAATAAAGTTGTTTGATAGTTACTGAATAAATGTCCTTACATGGCTTTCGAGCTAGCCTTCAGAGATTAAAATCAAGAGTGATATAGAATGCCCACCAAGAGTTAGGATGAGGTTGCCCATGGAGACTCTAAGCTCAGGGACCAGGATTTTGAAGGCTAAGAATAGACTTGAGCCTCAAAGAATTAGCTACTTAGCTAGGAGTGCCTGCTCTTTGTTCTAAAAAGCCTGGCACCTGGGCTGAGAATCTCCTGCTACAGAAATGAAATGTCTGAGAGTTCTTTGTAGCCTGGACACTGAGGAAATGAGAGGTCATTCTGAAAGGGGGAAAGAAAAAAAAAAAACAGGATTTGTTTTTTGTTTTTTCTTTCCATAAGAAGGTATTTTGCTGATCGAGGCAATAGCAACTACTTTTAAAAAAAGAACTATTTTTAAGCCCCCTAGTTTTTTTCATTGAAAGAGCATGCAAAGATAGCCATATAGCCAGAGAATTCAAAGTCAGAAGTTAAAAACAGAGTGAAACTCAACAATGCTATTTGCCCAGCAGGGCCATGCCTGGAAGATACAATAGAAACTACATACTCAGGAACAGCATCTGGCAGAGACTATGAATTGAACAAAGTTGTGGCCAGTAGAGTCACATCTGGCAGAGTCTACACATCCACTATCCTCTACCTTTTCAATAAAGCAGGGTTTGGCAGCGACATGTCCAGTAGAGACCAGAAAGAGCTGCAGGAAAATGAAAGGGAACGTCTCTTTCCACAGTTTCATAGTGTCTCTGAAAAATAAATACATCATGATCTATGGCCAAGTGGCCAATGGGTGGAAAAAGCACTGGCTTTGAAATCAGAAGGCCTGGATTCAAATCCTGTTGTTGCCATGATATCTGTGTGACTTTGCCCCTTAATCTTTTGACCTTTAGTTTCTCCTCTATAAAAGGAGATTGGAGTAGGTGGCTTAAGAGGTGCCTTTCAGCGTTAGATTGTTAATGCTAATCCTCTACAAATGGTACAAACCATAATAATTATAACAATTTGGAGGTGCCTAGATCCCATTATTAGCACATGTAGGGCATTGTGAAAGTGTGAGCCAAGGTAGGGCTTACGCATAACAGCAGCCCACAGACCACAAAACATTGGCATACTGTACCTTGTGGAGCCAGTGAAATGCAATGGAAAGAATGCCGGGCTTGGTTGGAGTCTGGAGATCTGAATTTTAGTGTAGTGGAAAACACACTAGGAATCAAGAAAGCTGGGTTCTAGACCTGGCTTTTGCCTCGGGTTCTATCTGAGTTACTGCAACTCACTTTTCTTGCTAGGTCTCAGGTTCCTCACTAACATGTCTTTACTTACCTCCAAACCATCCTAAACATCACTACATGATTAATCTTCACGAAACACAGGTCTGCCCATGTTACAATTCTACTTAGGTGTCCACTGAACAAAAGCCAAATTCCTTCGTCTGTCGTTTAAGATCTTTTACAATTTAGCTTCAACCTTTCCAGCCTTGTCCCACTGCTTTATATTCTAGTCAAACTTGACTAGTGTATCAAAAGTGTTTCTCATACTTTTTGTACTTAACTATTCCTTGTTCCTGAAATTTCTTCTTCCATTTCTTTTGTCTTCAACCTCATTGATATCTTTTTCATCCTTCAATGTTCACATTAAGCATCACATCTATCAAATCTTCCTATTTCCAATGTAGAAAATTTCCATTTTCTCTCATCTTATTTTCCTGCTCTTAGGATTTCTCTTATGTACTTATCATATTCACATTATAATTTTACCTACGTAAAAAAGAATGCATTTGGTCTCATTCCCCAAAATTCACACACAAAAAAGGAAGGTTAGAGTTCAGAGTTAATGAGGTGATCACTTTACAAAGTAAGCACCTTTCTCAGAGTGAATTAGAAGTAGCAATATGATTGGCTGGGCTCAAAATAGGCTGCACTCCAGAGGCTTTCAACATTTAAGTCCTGGAGAAAATTTGGCAGTTCGGGTGAGTTCAAGCCAGGAGCAATTGCTCTGGGAGAAGAGATTTTCTTTCTCCTCTCCTTCTGTCCCCAATCAAATATGCTGTTTTGAAATAGAACAACTGGCTAGTAGGACTCACTATATTTAGGAGGAAGAAGAGACACAAAGTTCAGACAGATATGATACAGAGAGGCAGTCACAAGAGGCCAAAAGCAATTTCAAAGTGCAGAATGTCTGGCAGCAGAAAATAGAGCCAGCTGTGGACTCAAGAAAAAGTTTTTCCTGGCAATGAAAAGTCAACCCAAGAAATAACTTAGGGGTCCAGCTGAGCAACTAGACTAGCAGAGATGCAACATCCAAAGGATAACTTGAAAGGACTCCAATAGAAGAGAAAAGAAGGGAGCCCTGCAATATCACATTTTTGAGTTGCTTGAGCCACATTTGTTCCCTACATATGTTCCTCACTATCATTATGCTCTGTGTTTGAGCCCAGTACGCCTATGGATGATGTGTGTATTGGTGGAAGAGTTCAGCTCAGGTTAATGAAAGAGGTGGTGGGAAATTTTGCAATTACTATGTCATCTTAGAAAATGTTTTTGCTAATGTTTAATTGTGTTTCCTGGGTTATGGTTAATAGGAAACATAACACTGGGGGCTTGTGAGCTGCAGGACATCTTCTTTCAACCTGGGAATAGCAGCCACTCTCTGAAATACCTAAACCACCACTGCCAATGTTATTTTGGGAGAGTACCTAGAAAGTATGCTACATACATGTATATATGTATATATATATATATATACATATATATATAATCGCAGACATATAGATGTCCACAATATTTATCTATATACATATGTGCATGTAACATAGACATATATCTGTGTGTGCATGTAAATGTACATGTGCATTTATGTGCTTCTATGTGCATGCAGTTAACAAATAACAGAGCTGTGACTTGAACCAAGTATGTATATATGTGTCTATGTGTATAGACACACGTGTGTGATCTATGTATATTAAAAATAAATGTGTGTATACTTGATTTGATTTGGAGTTAAGTACTCAGATTCAAATCCAAGCTCTGATATTTATGAACTGTATGATCCTGAACAAGTTGCTTAATCTCTGTAAGTCTTAGTTTTCTCATTCATAAAATGAAGAAGTTGGACTAGATGCTCCTTGAAACTTTCAGCTTAAAATTTATGATCCCATGATTCTCTGAACATCTAGTCATGCAACTAGATTATATAGGAAGGGAAAGAAGGAAGGATGGAAGGAAGGAAGGAATGGAGGGAGAGGAGGGAGGAAGAAAGAAAGGGAAAAAGGGAGGAAGGAAGGAAGGAAGGAAGGAAGGAAGGAAGGAAGGAAGGAAGGAAGGAAGGGAGGGAGGGAGGGAGGGAGGGAGGGAGGAAGAAAGGAGCAGTAAGGAAGGAAGGAAGAAAGAATAAGGAAGGAAGGAAGGAAGAAAGGGTGGAAGAATGCAAGGAAGGAAGGAAGGAAAGAAGAAAAGAGTTTTTAATGATTGAATGGATGTGGTCTTAATAAAGGGCATTGAGGTGGTATAGTGCTAGTGTGAGGTTAGGAAGATCTGAGTTAAAATCCAACCTGAGATGCTTAATAGCTGTCTTAATCATGTCACTTAACCCTGTTTACCTCAGTTTCCTCATCTGTAAAATAAGCTAGAGAAAGAAATAGCAAACCAATGTAGTATCTTTGCCAAGAAAATCCCTAAGGGGTTCACAAAGAATTGAACACAACTGAACAACAAAAAAAAGTGGTATAACTGAAGAAGCTCTGGCTTAAGGATTCTCTAGTTCACTACTGGCTCTTGGAATTCCCTTTTAGACACAAATGCCTTTGAAAGCTGAAAAGAGAGGAAATGAGAGAAGCAAGTTTTATGAGGTTTATTTTAAGCCTAAGCTAATTTATGTGGAGGATATAACTACAATCATGTGAATCATGGCCCAGCTCCATTTCTCTTTGTGGATCATTATCAGAAAATCAAAGGAGAGCAGGAAAGCATGACCCACTCTGTTGATCCCATGTAAGGAAGCTTTCCATCCTGACATCAGGGAAGTTTGACTTAGTGAAGAGGGCAATGGTGATTTCATTTTATCATAGCACGCGGTCTAAACTCATCTCTATATAGATTTAAGGAATAGAACTATGTAGGTACTTGATTGAAACTTGCTAACAGGCAGACCTAATATATACAGCACACAGTTCTGTATAATGTAATGGATGACAGGGTCCTTTAAGTCTGTTTTTTATGAGCTGTTAAGAAAGGAAAGCAGGCAAATAAGTTTTTCCCCCCCTTTTAAAACTGTCCAGAATTTCCCTCTTTCTTATCTAAAGAAATGAGTTCCAAATATTTTTGCCATTTCATATTTGAGGGAAAGTCTATGATTAAAGAGCAAGTCACCAAAGTGCCTTAAGATGCTTTTTGGTGAATAAGCATATTATAGACTAGTCAATAATTTAGTGGTTGAAAATTATTTTCACAAAAGTATGCAATAATTATGTGTTTTATAATCTCTAGTGAGTATAATCCAGGGCTTTTCAATCTCCTAGTGACTAATAGATCTCTAGGAAATATATAGGTAGTGTTAGAATCAGGAAGACCTGGGATTAAAATCTATTTGATACTTACTAGCTACAGTATATGACCATGACCAAGTCATTTAATCTCCCAAAGTCTCAGTTTCCTTATCTGTAAAATGCTGACAATGATATCTATGTATAACTCAACAAGTCGTAAGGCTCAACCCTATATATCTATGTAAAGTGATTTACAAATTTTAAAATATTATGTAAGTAAGAATAAGGATTGGAACTGGACTGTTACTTAACTGGTATAGGGAACTACCAAATGAGGAAACTCTCTACTAGTACCAGAAGATACCAACTTGGTATCTTCTGTGAAATATTTAGTTTTAGAGATTTCTTTGGAACACAATTATGTAAATGTGAACCAGGGATTTCTTGGCTATAGGGAATTCCTAGTGAAGAAGCTCTTCTGTTGATGTAGTTCAGCATCTTAGCAATCTTTAGTTCTAGAGTCAGGCAAAGGTTGCCTGGGCACCATAAGCCAATGTTTCTCTGATCTAAGCTTTAGGTCCTAAGAGGCAGATTAAGGTATTAAGAATTTAAAGTTCATAATTGACCCTTAGTCATGGAGACCAGGAATAAATGAGTGAATAAAAAATACTATGTACCAGAGTACATTTCTTTTTTTAAAATTTTTTTTTATTTAAAGCTTTTTATTTGTATGACATGTATATGGGTAGTTTCCCAACATTGATCTTTACAGAGCTTTCCATTACAAATTTACCCCCAGTCTCCTCCCCTCCCCTAGATGGCAGGAAGTCCACTACATATTAATAATGTTGAAATGCTTGAGAAGTTATGCAAGAAAAATCCTATCTACAAGAAAAAAAAGAATCAGAGAAAGGCAACACAATGCAAGCAAATGTCACTAGAGATCATGAAAATGTTACGTTGTGGTCCATATTTCATATCCCTCTCTCTGGGTGTATATGGTTTTCTTCACTGAACAATTTAAACTGGTTTGAGACAATTCTTTGTTGCAGAGAGCCATGTCCATCAGAATTGATCATCATGTAATACTGTTGTTGCCGTGTATGATGATCTCCTGGTTCTGCTCGTTTCACTCAGCATCAGTTCATGCAAGTCCCTCCAGGCCTCTCTGAAATCATCCTGCTGGTCATTTCTTACAGAGCAATAATATTCCATAACATTCATATACCATAATTTATTCAGCCACTCTCCAATTGATGGGCATCCCTTCAGTTTCCAGTTTCTAGCCACTACAAAAAGGGCTGCCACAAACATTCTTGCACAGGTGGGTCCCTTTCCCTCTTCTAAGATCTCTTTGGGATATAAGCCCAGTAGAAACACTGCTGGGTCAAAGGGTATGCACAGTTTGACAACTTTTTGAGCATAGCTCCAAATTGCTCTCCAGAATGGCTGGATCCGTTCACAGTTCCACCAACAATGTATTAGTGTCCCAGTTTTCCCACATCCCCTCCAACATTCATCGTTATCTTTTCCTGTCATTTTAGCCAATCTGACAGGGGTGTAGTGGTACCTCAGAGTTGTCTTAATTTGCATTTCTCTGATCAATAGTGATTTGGAGCAACTTTTCATATGACTAGAGATGGTTTTAATTTCATCATCTGAAAACTGTCTGTTCATATCCCTTGACCACTTATCTATTGAAGAGTGGCTTGAATTCTTATATATATGAGACAATTCTCTATATATTTTAGAAATGAGGCCTTTATCAGAACCCTTGAATGTAAAGATGATTACCCAATTTGATGCTTCCCTCCTAATCTTGTCTGCATTTGTTTTGTTTGTACAGAAACTTTTTAACTTAATATAATCAAAATTATCCATCTGGTGTTCAATTAGGAGTTCCAGGTCTTCTTTGGACATAAATTTATCCCATCTCCACAGGTCTGAGAGATAAACTATATTACGTTCCTCTAACTTGCTTACAAAGTCCCTCTTTATATCTAGATCATGAACCCATTTAGATCTTATCTTGGTATGTGGTGTTAGGTATGGGTCAAGCCCTAATTTCTTCCACACTAGTTTCCAATTTTCCCAGCAGTTTTTTCCGAATAGTGAGTATTTATCCCAAAAGCGGGGGTCTTTGGGTTTATCGAACACTAGATTGTTAAGATTATTGCCTAGATTGTCCTGATAACCTATCCTGTGCCACTGATCGACTGCTCTATTTCTTAGCCAGTACCAAATGGTTTTGATGACCGCTGCTTTATAATATAGTTTTAGATCTGGTACAGCAAGGCCACCTTCATCTGCCTTTTTTTTTCATTGATCCCCTTGAGATCCTTGACCTTTTGTTCTTCCAAATGAACTTTGCTACTATTTTTTCTAGATCTGTAAAATAATTTCTTGGGAGTTTGATTGGTATGGCACTAAATAAGTAGATTAGTTTGGGTAGTATTGTCATTTTTATTATGTTCGCTCTGCCTACCCATGAGCACTTAATATTTTTCCAATTGATTAGGTCTAATTTTATTTGTGTGGAAAGTGTTTTGTAATTTAGTTCGTATAGTTTCTGACTTTCCCTTGGCAGATAGATTCCCAAATATTTTATCCTATCATCTGCTATTTGGAATGGAATTTCTTTTTGCATCTCTTGCTGCTGAACTTTGTTGGTAATATATAAAAATGCTGATGATTTATGTGGATTAATTTTGAATCCTGCCACCTTGCTAAAGTTGTAAATTGTTTCTAGTACTTTTTTAGTTGAGTCTCTAGGGTTCTCTAAGTATACCATCATGTCATCTGCAAAGAGTGATAATTTGGTTTCTTCATTACCTACTCTGATTCCTTTTATCTTTTTTTCTTCTCTTATTGCTAAAGCTAACATTTCTAATACAATATTGAATAGTAATGGTGACAGTGGGCAGCCTTGTTTCACTCCTGATCTTATTGGGAATGGTTTTAGTTTGTCTCCATTACATATGATGCTTGCTGATGGTTTTAAATAGATGCTACTGATCATTTTAAGGAAAAGCCCATTTATTCCTATACTCTCTAGTGTTTTTAATAGGAAAGGATGTTGGATTTTATCAAAGGCTTTTTCTGCATCTATTGAGATAATCATATGGTTTTTGTTAGTTTGGTTATTAATATAATTAATTATGCTGATAGTTTTCCTAATATTGAACCAGCCCTGCATTCCTGGTATAAATCCTACTTGGTCATAGTGTACTATCCTGGGGATGACTTTCTGTAATCTCATTGCTAATATCTTATTTAAAATTTTTGCATCAATATTCATTAGGGAAATTGGTCTATAGTTTTCTTTCTCTGTTTTCACCCTACCTGGTTTAGTTATCAGTACCATATTGGTCTCATAGAAGGATTCTGGCAGTATAACTTCTGTCCCTATTTTCTCAAATAGTTTGTGTAGTATTGGAATTAATTGTTCTTTGAATGTTTGGTAGAATTCACATGTAAATCCATCTGGCCCTGGAGATTTTTTCTTAGGGAGTTGGTTAATAGCTTCTTCTATTTCTTTTTCTGATATGGGGCTATTTAAATAATTTATATCCTCTTCTGTTAACCTGGGCAATCTATATTTTTGTAGATATTCCTCCATTTCATTTAGATTATCAAACTTACTGGCATAAAGTTGGGCAAAGTAACTCCTAATTATTGCTCTGATTTCCTCTTCATTGGAGGAAAGTTCTCCCTTATCATTCTTGAGACTAACAATTTGATTTTCTTCTTTCCTTTTTCTTACCAAATTAACTAAAGGCTTATCTATTTTGTTGGTTTTTTCATAGAACCAACTCTTAGTTTTATTTATTAACTCAATTGTTTTCTTATTTTCAATTTTATTAATTTCTCCTTTTACTTTTAGAATTTCCAATTTGGTATTTAATTGAGGGTTTTTAATTTGTTCTTTTTCTAGTTTTTTTAATAATAAGCCCAATTCATTGATCTTTTCTTTCTCTATTTTATGCAAGTAAGCATTTAGAGATATAAAATTGCCCCTTATAATCGCTTTAGCCGTATCCCACAAATTTTGGTATGTTGTCTCCTTATTGTCATTCTCCTGGATGAAATTATTGATTGTGTCTATGATTTGCTCTTTCACCCATTCATTCTTCAGGATTAGATTATTTAATTTCCAATTAACTTTTGGTTTATTTTCTCCTGGCCTTATATTGCATGTGATTTTTATTGCATCATGATCTGAAAAGGATGCATTTACTATTTCTGCCTTTCTGCATTTGATTTTGAGGTTTTTATGCCCTAACACATGGTCGATTTTTTTATAGGTTCCATGGTCTGTTGACACAAAAAGTAAACTCCCTACTGTCTCCGTTCAACTTTCTCCATAGATCTATTATACCTAACTTTTCTAACAATTGGTTTCTCTCCCTGGTTTCTTTCTTTTTTATTTTGTGGTTTGATTTATCTAATTCTGAGAGAACAAGGTTGAGATCCCCCACTAGTATCGTTTGGCTGTCTATTTCTTCTTGCATCTCTCTTAATTTCTCCGCTAGGAATTTGTGTGCTATTGCACTTGGTGCATATATATTTAGTATAGATATTGCTACATTATCTATGGTACCCTTTAATAAAATATAGTTTCCTTCCTTATCTCTTTTGATTAGATCTATCTTGGCTTTTACTTGATCTGAGATAAGGATTGCTACCCCTGCTTTTTTTTGTTCACCTGAAGCATAATAGGTCCTGCTCCAGCCTTTTACCTTCATCCTATATGTGTCACTATGTTTTAGATGTGTTTCTTGTAGACAACATATTGTGGGATTCTGGTTTTTAATCCAGTCTGATATCCGCTTCCGCTTTATGGGAGAGTTCATCCCATTCACATTCACAGATAGAATAACTAATTCTTTATTTCCTGCTATCTTATTTACCCAAGTTATGTTTTCCCCTTTCCTTTCCCCATTCTCCCTTCCCCCCACCTCAGTACTTTGCTTTTGATGACCCTCTCCCCCAAACAATACTCCAACTTTTATATCCCTTCCCCCTGTTTTTACTCCTTTCCCTTGATTCTTCTATTTTCCCTTCTATTAATTTATCCCTTTCTTTTTTTTCCTTTCCCTCCCCCTTCCCTCTAGCAACAGACAAGTTTCTATGTGAAATCAAATGTCTGATATACACTTTTAGAGCCCAACCTGATGAGAGTAAGATTTACACAATGCTCATCTCCC
>JAJPUD010001681.1:298086-401499 GCA_023553655.1 Myrmecobius fasciatus | reverse complement strand
GATTTTATCAAATGCTTTTTCTGCGTCTATTGAGATAATCATATGGTTTTTGTTTGGCCATTAATATAATTGATTATGCTGATAGTTTTCTTAGTATTGAACCAGCCCTGCATTCCTGGTATAAATCCCACATGGTCATTGCTAATATCTTATTTAAAATTTTTGCATCAATATTCATTAGGGAAATTGGTCTATGGTTTTCCTTCTCTGTTTTCACCCTACCTGGTTTGGCTATCAGCATCGTGTCTGTATCATAGAAGGAATTTGGTAGGAGTCCTTCATTCCCTCTTTTTTTTCAAATAGTTTATATAGTATTGGAATTAATTGTTCTTTGAATATTTGGTAGAATTCACATGTAAATCCATCTGGCCCTGGAAATTTTTTCTTAGGGAGTTGATTAATAGCTTGTTCTATTTCTTTTTCTAAAATGGGGCTATTTAAATAATTTATTTCAACTTCTGTTAACCTAGGCAGTCTATATTTTTGTAGATATTCCTCTATTTCATTTAGATTATCAAATTTATTGGCATAAAGTTAGGCAAAGTAACTCCTAATTATTATTCTAATTTCCTCTTCATTGGAGGAAAGTTCTCCCTTATCACTTTTGAGACTAACAATTTGTTTTTCCTCTTTCCTTTTTCTGATCAAATTAACTAAAGGCTTATCTATTTTGTTGGTTTTTTCATAAAACCAACTCTTAGTTTTATTTATTAATTCAATAGTTTTCTTATTTTCAATTTTATTAATCTCCCCTTTTATTTTCAGAATTTCCAATTTGGCATTTAATTGACGGTTTTTAATTTGTTCTTTTTCTAGTTTTTTTAATAGTAAGCCCAATTCATTGATCTTCTTTTTCTCTGTTTTATGCAAGTAAACATCTAGAGATATAAAATTACCCCTTATAATCGCTTTGGCCATATCTCACAAATTTTGGTATGTTGTCTCATTATTGTCATTCTTCTAGATGAAATTATTGATTGTGTCTATGATTAGCTCTTTCACCCATTCATTCTTTAGGATTAGATTATTTAATTTCCAATTAACTTTTGGTCTATTTTCTCCTGGTCTTATATTGCATGTGATTTTTATTGCATCATGATCTGAATAAGATGCATTTACTATTTCTGCCTTTCTGCATTTGATTTTGAGATTTTTATGCCCTAATACATGGTCAATTTTTGCATAAATTCCATGAACTGCAGAGAAAAAACTAAATTCCCTACTGTCTCCATTCAATTTTCTCCAAAGATCTATCATACCTAACTTTTCTAACATTTTGTTTACCTCCCTAATTTCTTTCTTATTTATTTTGTGGTTTGATTTATCTAATTCTGAGAGAACAATGTTGAGATTCCCCACTAGTATAGTGTTGCTGTCTATTTCTTCTTGCATCTCTCTTAATTTCTCCTCTAGGAATTTGGATGCTATACCATGGTGCATATATATTTAGTATTGATATTGCTACATTATCTATGGTACCTTTTAGTAAGATATAGTTTCCTTCCTTATCTCTTTTGATTAGATCTATCTTTGCTTTTACTTGATCTGAGATCAGGATTGCTACCCCTGCTTTTTTTTTGTTCACCTGAAGCATAATAGATTCTGCTCCAGCCTTTTACCTTCACCCTGTATGTGTCTCTCTGCTTTAGATGTGTTTCTTGTAAACAACATAGTGTTGGATTCTGGTTTTTAATCCAGTCTGCTATCTGCTTCCACTTTATGGGAGAGTTCATCTCATTCACATTCACAGTTAAAATAACTAATTTACAGTCAACATTCTTAAACTGTGGTTTAATACCCCATGTAGAGTCTTGTAATTGAATGTAGGAGTCGCAAAATTATGATTTATTATCAGTAAATGTTTGATTTTTATACCTACTTTAAATATTTATATGCCCAGGGTCACATAAAAATGTCTTGGGTGAAAAGGAATTGCAAGTGGGAAAAGAAAAAAATTGTTAACTCATGATGCATACTTAGAAAATATAATGCCAGCAAACTTTTGGAATTTGTTTGCTTTGACTTTTTTAGTTAATTTTGACACATTTTGTTTTTACATTGACTAAAATTTCTATTGTATCCCTGTCTCTCCTCCTCCCAAGTGACTTTCTCATAGAACAGAGAATATTTTTTAAAAGGAAAAGAAAAAAAATAGTAAATCAGCAAAAAAAAAAACCAATCAACACAATGAAATGCACAAAAATATGTACATCTCACACTTGTGATTCTTCCACCTCTGCAAAGGTAGAAGAAAAGGTCTTCTTTGAAAATGTTTTGCTTTTTGCAAGTTTGTAGGGTTCACTTTTCATTAGTTTTGTAGTTTCTATTTTATTGTTGCAGTCATTGTTTATTTTCTTATTAGTGCTATATCAGTTCATATAAATTTAGTCATGTTTTAGTTCATCACTTCTTATAGTCCAGTTACATTCCTTTACATTTATTTTATGCATCACATGATATTTCACCATTCCCCAACCTACTTTTTATATCTATTTTGTTTCCAATTCTTTACTATGACTAATAAACGCTATTATAACTATTTTTCATGAACTGATGCTGAGTAAAAGCAGCAGAACCAGGAGAACATTATACACAGCAACAAGACTATACAATGATCAATTCTGATAGGCATGGTTCTCTTCAACAATGATGTGATTCAAACCAATTGTGCTGTGATGAAGATAGTC
Organism: Myrmecobius fasciatus; assembly: GCA_023553655.1. Lineage (NCBI taxonomy): Eukaryota > Metazoa > Chordata > Mammalia > Dasyuromorphia > Myrmecobiidae > Myrmecobius > Myrmecobius fasciatus. The sequence goes on along the minus strand of JAJPUD010001681.1, from coordinate 398,812 downwards.
ATATACATCCAGAGAGAGGCCTGAGGGAACTGAGTGTGAACCACAACACAGCATTTTAATGCTTTCTGTGAATATTTCCATGCATTTTGTTTTCCTTCTTGGGTTTTTTTTTTCCCTCTCTCTTTCTAGATCTGATGTTTCTTGTGCAGTAAGATAACTGTATAGATATGTATACATACATTGGATTTGTCATATAATTTAACATATTTAACATGTATTAGATTACCTGCCATTTGGAAGTGAAGGGTGGGGGGAAAAAGGGGGAAAGCTTGGAACGAAAAAAAAAAAGTTTTGCAAAGGTCAATGTAGAAAAAAATCACCCATATGTTTTGTAAATAAAAAGCTTTTAATAAAAAAAATTTTTTAAAATAACTATTTTTGTGTATATGAAGTTCCTTTTTAAAAATGATCTTCTTGAAGCAGCTAGGTAGGACAGTGGATAAAGCACCAGCCCTGAAATCAGGAGGGCCTCAGTTCAAATCTGATCTTGGACACTTAACATTTCCTAGCTATGTGACTGGGGGCAAGACACTTAACCCCATTGCCTCATCAAAAAAAAAAAAAAAAAAAATCTTCTTGGGTATATACATAACAGTAAAATTCTGAATGGAACATTTTATTTAATTTATTCATATACCTCCAAATCATCTTCCAAAAATGATTGTACTTAATTATAATTCCAATGACAATACACTAATGTGTCTATTTCCCACTACTTTAATATTGACTGTTTCTATCTTTTATCATCTTTGCTAATTTGCAGGATATGTGAGGTGAAACCTCAAGTTTGTTTTTATGTACATTTATCTTATAATTAGTGATTTGGAACGTACTTTCACATGGTTGTTAGTAACTTGCAATACCTTTTTTGAGAACTCTTCATATCCTTTGGCCACTTATCTAATTGCAGAATGAATTTTGGTCTGATTGGTAATCTCTTAGTTGTCTATGTATCTTACATACTATATCTTCCTCCAAATATTGATACACAGATTTTCCTCCCATTTTATTGCATACCATATGCTAACTAAATGCAATTTTTGTAAATTTTGTTTTTGTAAAACCTTTATAATTTCATATTATCTATTTTTAAATTATTTATTTTATTTTTCATAGTTGATTTTGGCTAAGAAAATATCTTTGACCCATAGCTGTGAAAATAATATGATTTGTGTTTCTTCTAATGTTTTATGATATATTTAATATTAAGGTCATATATCCATTTTGTGTTTATTGTGTACTATGGTGTAAGATATCACTTTAAGACTAATTTCTGGAAGATTGCTTTCTGAATTTCTCAGTTCTTATCATGTGAGGAATTGTTTTATATTTTTTTAGTTAATTGATTGCTAGTTTATTGAACTCCATTATTTATGATTCTGCCTTATTTATCCTGGTTCATTGGTCTATTTTTATTTTGAGCCAATACCAAATGGATCTGATGACTGCATTATAATATAACATACTATTTCCCTTTGATTATTTTTAAATTATTAGCATTGATAATTTGTTTGCTGCTCCAGAATATGTAAAGTATACTTTTGACAGCTTGATTAGTATGACAAAAAAATTCTGAGTTAACTTTGATAATATTGTTATTATATTGGCATAACCAAGGCATAAGCAATGAAAATCCTTCTAATTCTTTAATATATTCTTATTTCTTTAAAGAGTACTTTGTGTTTGAATATATACAAGCTTTAAGTGCTACTATTGTTTGATCCCCAATTATTCTATTCATTTTGCAGGTATTTTTTACTGTGACTTCCCCTTCTATTATTACCTCTTGGATCTCATTATTATTATATAGAAACACTATTGGTTTTGTGTCTTTATTGTATAGTTTTCAACTTTTGATGAAGCAATTAATCATCCAAATTACTCTTTCCTGATTTCCTAGGATTTTCTAACTAGACCATCATATCAACAGCAGCTAAAGATAGTTTTAACTCCTTTTTACTTATCTTTAAATATTTAATTTCTTTTACTTGTATTATTACTATTGATAGCATTTCTAGAAAAATATCAAATAATATAAGGAAAAGTGAGTATCTTTGCATTAATCTTATATTCACCAAGGAGGTTTCTAGGATATTACCATTGCATATTATGTTTGCTTGGTTTTAGATAGGTATTTTTATGATCCTAAAAATCCTTATCTGACTACATTTTGTTGAGTTATGTTGTGTTTTTTTTTTTTTAAGAACAAAGGAATGTTTTCTTTTTCTGAATTTTGTCCTATAATCATTGAGATAATCCTATAGTTTCAGATTTTAAATTATTTTAAATTGGGCTAAAATTTTTAATTGTTTTTCTTATGTCGAACAATTTCTGCATGTATAATATAAATCTAATGTGAATACATTTATTTCTTGGACTAATTACTGTAGTGAAAGGATTTTATTTATCTTACCCCAATATCATTCTGTTTTTCAGTTATGTTAAATTCATTGTTATACAATTCTTGATGCATATATATATATATATATAGGAGTATGTTTTGAAGGGAGGGAAAGAGATAATGTGTTTGTGCATGTGTGTTTTACCATTTGTTTGCTGGGCCAGAAGAAAATTAAGTTCAACTTGATACTTCCTTTCTCCCAATCTTTCTCTTTATTTACAATAGTCTTCTACTTCCAATTATGTGAAATAATAAATTCTTCCCCTTTTTTGTTCTTTTACCTCTGGTATATTATTTTCCTCCTCCCCTTTCTTCATTCTTTTAAGGTCATCAAAATATAATACAAAATATTCAAGTTTTCTGTCTTATTTAACTCCCTCTATGACCTTTGATGACATTAAAGTTCTGAAAGAGCACTAGTTTCTTCTCTTGCTTTTAGAATGTAAATATTTAATCCTTGGATTGTCCCTTCCAAAGACTCAAACATATTTACCTTTTTATCTCTCTTTTGATGCCTTCATTTACATTTCAAAGTTTCTACTCAGCTTTGGTCTTTTCATCATGAATGCTTAGAAGTATTCTATTTCATTAAAAAAAATCTATTCTCTGCTTTCTTAGGGTAAATTATTCTTGATAATAAGCCTATATCTTGACTTTGGGAATATATTATTCTGTCCTCTCTTTTTCTTTATTAGGGTTGCCACCAAATCTCATTTGATTTTGGCTTGCTCTTCAGTACTTGAACTCTTTTTTTTAGATGCTTGCATTATTCTTCCATTGACTATAGCTCTAGATTTTGGTTATGGAATCCCAGAGAGTTTTCATTTGAGGGATTCTTTCAGCAGGTAATTGGTTGACCACTTTTATTTTTACTTTGCCCTTTAGTTAGGATAGATCAAAACAGTTTTCATTTCATGATTTCATTAAATGTAGTATCCAAGCTCTTTTTTTTCATCATCATTTTCAGACAATCCAATGATTCTTAGATTTGTTTTTCTCTTTGACCTGTTTTTCAAGCCAGATATTTCTGAGAGGAGATTTTTTTTCCCATTTTTTAGTCTTCTGTCTTTGTTTTTAATATATCTTGTCTCATATAATAATTAACTTATTTTTGAGCCATCCTAATTTTCAAGGAGTCTTTTAATTTTATAAGGTTTTACACTTCTTGTACTAAATTTAATTTAATAGCTTATTCTCCTTACAAGTTTTTTCCTCTAGAGTTCTCTTATATGTTCTAGTTTTCTTTCTTCTACATTATTTCATTGATAATAACATTTTTTTTTGCTTCATTTCCTTATGAAACTGTGTTTTTCTTTAACATTTTGCTCTTGATATTATCCTCTTCCCAGTTTTTTGTCTTGGGCAGGTATGGCTTCCTAATAATTCTTGTACTATAAATTTCCTTTCCCTCCCTCACTTTTCTAATATTCCTCCATGAATTTATATTTTGGAGCAAATTTTATGAACTTCTGGGAGGAACATAGAAACATTTTTGCCCTGTCACTACTTTCTTTAAGTATTAAATACTGGTTCATTTAAGGATCTCAAGAGTGACTCTGGTCAAGGAACTGAAAACTTTCAGCATGCCCTAAGTAGTTTGATCATTGCCTTCTCAACCTGGATTTTGAAGGCTCCCAAAACCAGCAGCACTAGATTAGTATTTTTGGAGCAATTTCTGAGCAGGTTTGCATCTGGTTGGAGTTCTAGTAGATAAATGCAGGCCCCAACCACTATCAACAAGCTGGAATTCTGTGGAATGTAGGGAAACAAAATCAATTGCACTAGAAAACAGAGACTCATCTTTCATCTGGTGACCCTAGCACACTGAGGGATATCTGTAATTGGACAGACCATGGTAGAATGAGTCCAGAGCCTACTTGCTTACACATGTAATTGGATATTTGTTGCTACACATTTAATTACTACATTTTGAATCGTGCTTCAACTCTATTATGTTCCCTTGCTTGTGAATATGTTATGTTTTAGTATTGTAAAGTCTATTCTTTTACTCATACTATATGCATATATATTTATATATGCTAGCAATAAGTTTTATTTGTTTTTCCTAAACCTATTGATATTGTTTTAGCTAGTTAGCTTTATTTTGTTTTGTTTTCTACTTATAAATATGCACATACTCTGTTCTGCATATAATTTGGACATTTAATCATGGAATTACTTTATAAAATGAGGCATTACCCTTGCCATAATTCCATACTTTAATGAAACAAAACATTGCCCTCCCAAATCTGCAATATATTTTTACACAAATACCCAACGTCCAGTGGAAAGTGGGTTCAAACTTAAAAATCCCACGTGGCAAAAGAGTATCTACTAAGCATTACTGGAAGTTCTTTTCTCCCATTGGTAGAATGCTCAAGAAGTTTGTTGAGTTCTTTTTCATGTTTTGACAAATCCCAACTGTACATCACCCCCACCATTTGATCTCCTCTGCTCCTACACAGCTTGCTGAATAGAATTGAAGTAAATCTCCTTGACTGGATGCATTTTATTTTTGTTTTCTATCCTCTACTGGGCCTTCAGTTCACAAGGAAATCTTTTTACTCTTCCCAAATTGATTCTCTTTCCCATTTCCCACAGTGACTGATTTCAATATTTTTTTCTCTCCTCAAAACTCATATTTCAATCTCTTTTTTCTGCCAATATTTTTAGTTGAGGACAGTACTATTCCTAATACTCTTTTTCTCTCCACCATCCTTAAAAAACTCTGTCTAGATCTTGCCAACTCCTCAAGCAATCACCCTGTATTTTCTCCTACCTTTCTTAGCCAAGTTCTTTGAAACTTATCGGTACTTATTACCTCCACTTCCTCTTCTCTCATTTATTTCTTAGCCTTTTGTAATCACTCAACTGAAATTGTTCTAAAATTACTAATGATTGTTTAATTAGCAAGTCTGAAGGGTAGAATCTGGCTGTTGGACCAGTTTCTGTGTCCATGATTTAAGTCTCCCTTTGTGAAACAATAAGAAAAAATTCCCTGGCTCAGTTAGGAAAATGCAAACTCTCTTGGCAATTCTGGTGCTATGCCCCTGAAGAGATACTTCTTTCTGACCTCAGTATATCTGACAAGGAAGTCTGCCTTCAGACTCCTGGCATCCCTTAGGTACAATGACCTTTTGAAATCTCTAAACATAGACTTGGTGAAGGTTGGCTTCTTTCTTAGAGTATCTTTATTGGATAATGAAGGGAGGAAGCAAAGATATGCTTTTTCTAGCATATTCTTTTGAAAACAATTCCAATAGGTAAGTTTTTTCCATGTCTATATCCAAACTACTCAATCTAATCTTCTTGGGAGTCTTGATAGCTGCTTTTCTTTTTAATAATCTCCCAGCTATTGGGTGGAAAGTAGAAGGCAGGTATTGGGCAGATTTCTTTCTAATAATTCCATGATTATGAGGAAGGTTTTGATATTTATGGGAGAAGTTTCTCCCTAAAAAGCCCCAAGTGATAGGGGCATGTTTCTGATAATTTCTTCTGAGAGCTTTTTTTTTTCCTTTATGATCCTGGTAGTTAGATTTTTGTATGTGTCTAGTTGCTGTTGTCATATCTACTTCTGTTTTACTTTACCTTTGATTCTCAGTAATCTCGAAAGTATTTTGTGTTGTTATATATACTGTCTGTTGTTATAGGCACCTATCCCAACTTTGCTTCTCGTATGTGAAGAAAGCATAAAAGGAGTGTTTTCTTAGCTTGTATGTTCTTAGAGTAGAAAGTCTGTTTAAAGTGATTTGTAACTAGAAACTGTTCCTAACAGTTGAATCAATACCAAGTTAACTCTTTCCTCTAGGTAGCTTTAAGGAATTTACTTAAATCAGTTATAAAAATAGAGAATTACCCAGAAAAGTTTATCCTTATTAGGAAATGGGAGGAAAATTTAAAAAGAAAAGTTAATTCTCTAGAGCAAGAAAAATGTTAACCTCAAACAATTAGTGCTACCGTCTGTCGAAACTATAATTGGAATGGATCCCAGAAAAGGCTGAATATCTGTTATATAATACTGACAGTAGTTTGGGGATTTTTTTCTCTTTCAAACATATATGATTAGCCCATAAGTGGGAAGGAAATTTTTTAAATGGTATTAATTTAGAAAGTGAGAATTTTCCAAGTTTGAGCAGTGACTTTCTTTTCCTCTGAAAATCAGGGAATAGGGAGAGATCATGCAAATTTTAATTTGAACAAAACTGAGTTCAGACAAATTTCATAGTGAAATATTTCTAAATTTACTACAGATCAATAAATTTGAGCTGGAGAAATTTAAATATTCACAACCAACTTCATTTCTTTAATCTCTCTCTTATGGAGACATACTGAATATAGAAGAAGCCTTGCAGTGACAGTTCATTCATTACTAAAAATATTCTGATTTAAACCCTCCCTCCTAAGTAGCTACTACTACTGATAGACTATTTCCCCTGGAGAAATTTCATTTGCCCACAAAAACCAATTTGGATAAATAATTTGGCTTAATTCAATTGTTTGTCTAACTGAAGGAATTTGGCCTAGATCTGGTTGTACATAGCACTTAGAGAAAAAAAAAATGAAAGAATTCGTTAATCTCTTACATTGAGATGACGCTATGTAGAAAACAGAAAGAAACCATAGGAAAAAGAAAATTAATAACAAAATTCAGAAACATGAAATATATATTGAAAGGAAAAGAGTTTAAGAATAAGAAATTTAAAATGGTATGTTAAAAATAAGGAGATCACACTAATTTGAGAAGACAAAATAGTAGAAAGTATGGTAAGGCATGATAGTCTTTCCAAAAGATTATTTCAATTAATTGTACAATAAATTTCACTTAATATTACCCTTTTATCTCAGCAAACAAGACTATGTTGACAAATGATCACTGTTGTGGTGAAAATACCAGGAAATGCTAAATGGCAAATCCTCAAACCATTTCTAGATGGATGTTTCTATGAATGGAAAGTTTCCCATTGTCAGATCACAAACTTATGTTCCTTGAATAATGTGAACATGTTATACAACCCTTATCCCAGATCAAAAAGAGTTGAGGGACTCATTCCTAAATACTTTGAATATTTCAGTCTAATCTGAGAGAATTTATAACACCTCCCTTTCCTGAACAGCCACAATACACAATTGTGTCTAAAACCTTATTCTCATATCTCAGTCACATGAACCAAAGCATTCATGCTTTGAAATATGAAAAAATAATTAGAATGGTTAGAAAAATTGATTAGATCCAAATTTTTCCATAGAGACCCACAAGTATAACACCTGAACTGACTCTTTTTCTAATCTGTATAATGTAAGAAAAAAAAAAAAAGCTCACCCCACCAGGGAAAGCATTTAAAAATACACATGTAGGTATATTGAAGTATATAAATATGTCATATTATTATTATAGAGTAATGTATGTTGGTATTCAGGATGGATATGTTGATATGCAGGATGCAAAAAAACAAGATTCTACAAATTTTTAATTACAAACTCTTAATTTGGTACTTCTCTGTCCACAACAACTTAAGAAGCTGCTTTATAGAATGAAATTATAAAGGATGTCTGCAAGAAAATACAAACCCAGCTACATTTTCACTGCACTCAGTCTTGCAAAAACAGTAAAATGATAAATTAGAATAGAAACAAAATAATTAAAATCCAATGCCAATGACTTTAATTATGCTTCACTCTTACTCCCATGAGTTTAAGGTCCATCATTTTATACAGGGAAACAATATTTCTTTTTTTTTTAATAGTATTTTATTTTTCCAAATGTATGCAAAGCTAGTTTTCAACATTCACCTTTGCAAAACTTTTTGCTGCAAATTTTTCTCTCTCTTCTTCTCTCTCCCCCTTCCTCAAGACAGAAAGCAGTCTGATAAAGGTTAAAATATGAACAATTCTTCTAAACATATTTCCATTTTTGCCATGCCATACAAAAGAAAATCAGATTAAAAGATTAAAAAAACACCAGAAAGGGAAAAAAAGAAGCAAATCAAACAACAAAGGTGAAAATACTATGCTTTGATCCACATTCAGTCTCCATAGTTGTCTCTGTGGATATAGATGGTACTTTCTATCACAAATCTATTAGAATTGCCTTGAATCACCTCATTGTTGAAAAGAGCCATGTCCATAACAATTGATCATCACATAATCTTATTGTTACTGTGTACAATGTTCTTTTGGTTCTGCTCATTTCACTCAGCATCAGTTCATATAAGTCTTTCCAGGACTTTCTGAAATCAGTATACTTATCATTTTTTTTTCAAAACAATAATGTTCCATTACATTTATATACCATAGCTTATTCAACTATTCAATGCCCAAATTGAGGGCATCTCCTCAATTTCCAGTTACTTGCCACTACAAAAAGAGCTGCTACAAACATTTTTGCATGTATGGATCCTTTTCTTTTTTTTTATAATTTCTTTGGGATGCAGACCGAAGAAACACTGCTGGATCAAAAGATATGCATACTTTAAAAGCCCTTTGGTGATAGAAACTGTATTTCTTTGAAATAAAATTGTAATGGGCAGACAAGTTTTTGATCTACCCATTGGTTGGTGAATTAAATGAGTAATGAGGTATTAATGAAATGTACGCAGGTAGGAGATCCTTTGCTCAAAGAACCAAGGGAGCTCTGATGTCCTATCTAGCGTGGTGAATTGGGTCCAGATGATTAAGAGGCCAATGTTATAGTTTAGGAAAAAGGTGAAGAAAAGTTCATCTAATGTGATGGCTTGGTGAATATTGAAAAGAGGATAGATAACAGAGATACAGTAGTGGTAGAAGAGGCAAGATTTGACAGACATCCTTTAAATATAGGGAGTGAAAAAGAATGAGGATAAAATGATTATACTCAGGATAAGAATTCTGTAGAATCCAGATTTTTCTCAATATTAGCATTGTCATGAAGTAACAAGGACTTCCCATATGAATATGAGTAACTTTGTCCCCATTATGAGATACTTAATATCAACACTTCTAAGCCTTTTGAAAACTTAAGTGTATAGAAACAAAAGGTAAGTCCATCACTAACAGAATGACCAGTAGTAAAGAAAAACTGGGGGAATGAGATTCAGAAGAGCACCTCCAAGATGCAAGTGAACATGAGGACTTTGGATTTATAACACCTTTATCTCTTACTAAATTATCCAACACTTAATTCTGACCTGAATCTATAAATATGGGACCTTGCATAAGATTTGGGAGTTGAAAAAGGAATACCAATGTTACTTTATTTCATACTCTCTAAGCAACCTAAAGATTAGGCAGGTTATGCCCTTGTTATCAAGAAAAATCTGTGCCATAATGGGACAAAATTGTTATACTGACTCCCCTAACAGGTTATTAAATATTAATTGCATACAAACATAGTTAATAGGATGCTTAATGACCTAAAACAAAGAAACAACCTCTCCAATCTGTTGAGTAACTGAATAAATCTTGGTAAATTTGGACAGTGGGCCTTGGCAGATATCCTTACATTTCTTACCCAAATCATTATCTCAGTCCATCTTTATTTTTGGTTGTTACAACTTCTCCTCTACTTTCTACCAAGCAATTCTGTGATTCCCTCCATGTCATTTTGAAGTTCTTCTTATGTTCTTGGTCACTGTAAGGATAACCTGTCAACTGAGAATGTGAACTATCTTATTTTTATAGATTCTGAAGAATCATCATATCCAAGATGATTACTTTTGTTTTCTAAAAACACAAAAGTGAAGAATGTGAAATCAGGACCCTAGACCAATCTAATTAGTTGTTATTCTTTTTTAAAAATTTATCTTATTTTTAATTTAAAGAAATAAAGTGCTTTATAACATAGTACAATAAAAAGATAATTGCACATGAAATTGCAAATCTGCTATACCCAACTTGCTATTCCTTTCAAATATATAAAATTATCATGTAAATTTCTCTTCTTTTCTCTTTTTTCTTCCTTCCCCCTCATACTCAAGGGATGGCTATCATTAGAAACAAATAAAGATGTATACTAAACATAATTATTCTATACATTCTTCTGTTTATCAGTCATTATATAAATGGTTGTGATTTTTTTAGAGATTAACACCATTATAGATACTTAAACAAGATATTGCTAATATGAAGAATCTAGGGACAAATGTATTACCATGGCCAAGAATGCTATCCCTAGAGGTTACAATAACAAATTGCTAGTGGCTGCTAGGTGTTACGGGAGCCCCCTGCTAATGGCTGCTGGGAATCTAATTCTGACCAGCAGAACAGATCCTTTCATGTGAGAGGATAACAATACAAGAAGACTGAGAAACCATTGCATTCTCTGACCTCTCTCCTCTTCCCTCTTGCCTCTAATTTATTTCATTCCCAATTCACAAGCAACATCTGCGTTAGTAAAGACTGAGTTGCAATTCCATCAACTGTGTTATGATTCACAGCTATAAGGGTTTTTAGAGAACTGATCTGCCCCTTCACTTTTAGGCATGGTCCTTAACATCTAAGCATCTGATTAACTTGTAATACTGTTTCTGAGAAAATTGGATCTCAGCTGTTATCACGCTCCTAACTATGCTTGTCTCTCTCAACTATGTAATGTCCCCACTCATTCATCTTGTAACTCTGCATCACACCCAATTTATTCTTTTTCTCCTCAAACCATTTATAATCAATATAGGGGAGAATATAGTTGAAAAATCTACTTAACATATCCATGAGATATATATATATGTATATATGTACATATAGTATGTATATAGATATAAATATAGATATATATATATGTGTGTAAGATAAATTCCTTGACTTAATCAAGGAAAATTAAAGAGCCTTAAATTACTTCTTCAACAAAATCATGTGCTCACATTGTGGGTGTTGCCAAGGAGACCTGAGTCCTCTTCTCTTGTCTATCTACATTATCTCATTTGTCAACCTCAGTGACTCCCATGAACTCAATTATCTTTTATAAGATAATTCCCAAATCTAAATATCCAAAGTCTCTTTTGAACTCTATTCCTGAATCACCAACTACCTATTAACCATTTCAAACTGGATACTCCCAATGACATTGTCAAACCCAGAAAATAAATTACCAAAGAACCACAGAGATTATGCAAAACTGTTAACTCTAAAACTATCAAAGAATTTCCATAGGTTATTAGCAAAAAGCCTTCTTTATTCTGTTGGAGGAGGGAACCTTAGACAAGTATGTTGGGATCCCTTCAAGGCAATCAGACTAAGCCTTTATATGTATAGTTGTGATTGTAAACAAAGAACTGAGCACTAAGATGGATAGTTCTGTCAAAGAGGGATAAAAGTAACAATGAGGCAAGTTGCATTCATAGCAGGACACAAGTTTCATTCATAACAGGACTTCATGACCAGAACATGGTTCCTGCAGGTGCTTATCAGTCTCAGGGACCACATGATGCTGGTGTGATTTAGCTACAGCTGATTTCATTCAGAGGGTAAGCACAGGTTATGGTTATTATGCCAAGCTCAGGGCATAGCTTGCTTTCTGGGTCTTAGCTCTTGAAAAAATCATCTCTAAACAGTAAAAAGAGAGATATGAAAACAGAGGGGTGGTGTTGTCATGGGAAACCTGACAACATCTAAAATTCAAAATATCCAAAATACCATTTTTTCTTTCCCTCCAAAACTCATTTGTCTTCCAGATCTCCTTATTTCTTTCTGGGGCATCTTGATCCTTCAAGTCTCTTAGATGTGTGACCTCAGTTTTATCCTTGAATTCCCACTTTTTCCTACCCCTTTCATCCAATCTTGTCTTTTCTACCACCACCATATCCATGGTAAACATACTTTTCTCAATATTCACAAAGTCATCAGGGTCTCAATACCTCTCGTCCATATCATTGCAATGGCCTCCTAATTTATTTCCCTACATCAAATCTCTTCCCATTCCAAATCCCCTCACAGCTACCAAAGCTACCTTTGCTTAAGCAAAGTCTAACCACCCAACTTTACCATTATTAATTAGTAATCACTCTAGCCTCTTATGCCGCTAGAATGAAATATGAATTATTTTTTTACTTTTAAAATTCTTTAACAATTTGACCCAAAAAATCTTTCTAGCCTCATCATGTATCCCTTCCCACATGCTACCATTTAATTAACTATTTCTTTTGCTGTTAAGCATATGCAATGCCCCATGTCTTTGAAATGGCTGACCCATACATATAGAATGTTTTTTCTTCTTATGTTCACCTAACAGATTTCCTTCCTTCCCTCAAGACTTATCTTAACTAAAGAACTACTTTTTACTGTTGACACACTTATTTTCCTAAATTACTTTGACTTTATTTCGTATGCATTTCTATAATCCATATAAATGAATTCTGGGGGTGGAGCCAAGATGGCAGAGAGCAGACACGACTTTCTGTAACCTTCTCTAACCTTCCCTCAAACCAACAGAAGATTAAGTCCCTAGACTGGTTTTGAAGTCAAAGAATCCACAAATATCTGGAATACAACACATTTCTAGAAGAAGATACCCTGGAAGAACTTCAATACAGGTCTGTTTCAATTGGGCAGGAGGATGGTCTGCCAAACCCAGACTGCAGCACAGTGAGACTGAAGCAAGGAGTTGGAGCAAGAGTTGGGAGCTTTGTGGCTTCTATGCACCTAGAGGTCTTCTGAGGGTCTCTTGGGCCAATGTGTCCTGATTGTAAGCAGGTGGTTTGGGAGATCTGCCTTTTGTGGATAGTAGATTGTGAACCACTGAACTCCTGAAGAGCTCCAGACCTAGCTGCCATTACACAGGACGCTAAAGCAATCAATCAATCAGCAGAACTGCCCCGCACCAGGAAAACAATAAATTAGTCAGAACTGCCCAGCACCTGAAATAACTCAATCAGCAGAACTGCCCCAGGGCAAATTAAAGCAACTGTCCCTCCTTTGCCTTGAACAGACTTCATGCCTTAAAAAAAAAAAAAAAAAAAAAGGAAAAAACAAAAAGAACTCTCACCAGAGACAGCTTTTATGGAGAGAGAGAAGAGCAGACTTCAAAACCTGAGGTCCCTAGAGGCAAAGCAACTCCAGAAAAAGCCCCAAAGAGACATAAGCTGGACCCCATGTCACAAGGCTTTCTTTGAAGATTGCATAAAGGATCTTAAAAGAGACTTAAAAGAAATATAGGAAAATGAAATGAGATCTTTGCAAAAAAAGTGGAAAACATGGAAAAAAGAAGGGAATGAACAAAAAAATGTAATTGGCCAATTGCAAAAGGAACTAAAAACAGTAACTGAGGAAAATAACACATTAAAAATTAGAATTGAACAAACTGAAGTGAATGACACAACAAGACTTCAAGAATCAGTCAAACAAAAACAAAAAAATGAAAAAATACAAGAAAATATGTAATATCTTCTAGGAAAAACAACTGACCTGGAAAATAGATCTAGGAGAGGCAATCTAAGGATTATAGGGCTTCCTGAAAGCTATGATGAAAAAAGCCTAGACATTATCTTACAGGATATTTTAGAATCAGAAGTCAAAATAACCATCAAAACAATCCACTGATCACCTCTTGAAAGAAACCACAAAATTAAATCCCCAAGGAATATCGTGGCTGAATTTCAAAATTAACATACCAAGGAAAAGATATTGCAAGCAGCCAGACAGAAACAATTTAAATACTGAGGAGCCACAATTAGGATCATGCAGAACTTAGCAGCTTCCACCTTAAAAGATCGAAGGGCCTGGAATCTGATATTCCAAAAAGCGAAGGAACTGGAATTACACCCAAGATAAACTATCCAGCTAAAATGAATATTATCTTTCAGAAAAGAAGATGAAAATTCAATGATATAAGTGAAATTCACCTATTTCTAATGAAAAGATCAGAACTGAACAAAAAACTTGATCTCCAAACACAGAAATCAAGAGAAACATAAAAAGGTAAAAAGAAAAAAAAAAACTTTTGAGAACTATATTTCTATAAAGTTTATTTTTTAATGACAATATGAAAAAGAAATTAGAGGTAGAAAAGAGATAACACTGGAAGAAGAGGAAAAAGGGGTGAAATAAGGGAAATTGCATCACACAAAGAGGCAGAGAAAACCTATTATAATTGGGGGAAAGAATTGGGGGAAAGAGATAACCTATGAATCTTACTCTCATCAGATTTGGCTCTGAGATAATAACAAACATATTTGGTATCACAAAGAAACTTATCTCACCTTACAGGGAAATAGGAGGGAAGGAGGAAAAAAGAAAAGGAAAGACTAATAGAAGGCAAAACAGAAGAATTAGGGGAAAGGTATAAAAAGGGAGTGGGGCTCCAAAGGGGAAGGACTGTTTGAGGGAGGTGGTTATCAAAAGCAAAATACTAAGGAGGAGGGAAGGGGAATAGGAAAGAGAAAAGTATAACCTAGGGTAAATAAGATGACAGGAAATACAGAAATAGTTATTTTAACTGTGAATGTGAATGGAATGAACTCTCCCATAAAGCAGAAGCAGATAGCAGACTGCATTAAAAGCCAAAATGCAACAATATGCTATTTACAAGAAACATATTCAAAGCAAAATATACATACAGAGTGAAGGTAAGGGGCTGGAGCAGAATTTACTATGTTTCAGGTGAACAAAAAAAAAAAAAAAAAAGCAGGGGTAGCAATCCTGATCTCAGATCAAGGAAAAGCAAAGATAGATCTAAATAAAAGAGATAAGGAAGGAATCTACATCTTACTAAAGGGTACTATAGATAATGAAGCAATATCAATACTAAACATATATGCACCAAGTGGCATAGCATGGAAATTCCTAGAGCAAAAGTTGAGAGAGATGCAAGAAGAAATAGACAGCAAAACAGGGGATCTCACCCTTGCTCTCTCAGAACTAGATAAATCAAACCACAAAATAAATAAGAAAGAAGTTAAGGAGGTAAACAAAATGTTAGAAAATTTAGGTATGATAGATCTTTGGAGGACATTAAATGGAGACAGAGAGGAGTTTACTTTTTTCTCAGAGGTTCATGGAACTTATACAAAAATTGACCATGAGTTAGGACATAAAAACCTCAAAATCAAATGCAGGAAGGCAGAAATAGTAAATGCATTTTTTTTCAGATCATGATGCAATAAAAATCACATGCAATATAAGGCCAAGAGAAAATAGACCAAAAAGCAAATGGAAACTAAATAATCTCATCCCAAAGAATGAATGGGTGAAACAGCAAATTACAGACATAATTACTAATTTCATCCAAGAGAATGATAATAATGAGACAACATACCAAAATTTGTGGGATACAACCAAAATGATAATAAGGGGAAATTTTATATCTCTAGATGCTTACTTGCATAAAATAAAAAAAGAGAAAATTAATGAATTGGGCTTGCGACTAAAAAAGTTATAAAAAGAACAAAATTTAAAACCCCCAATCAAATACCAAACTTGAAATCCTAAAAATAGGAGGAGAGATTAATGAAATTTAAAGAAAAAAAAACTATTGAATTAATAAATAAAACTAAAAGTTGGTTTTATGAAAAAAACCAGCAAAATAGATAAACCTCTAGTTAATTTGATTAGAAAAAGGAAAGCGGAAAACCAAATTGTTAGTCTCAAAAATGAAAAGGGAGAACTTTCCACCAATGAAGAGGAAATTAGAGCAATAATCAGGAGTTACTTTGCCCAACTTTATGCCAATAAATTTGATAAACTAAGTGAAATGGAGGAATTTCTACAAAAATATAGATTGCCCAGATTAACAGAAGAGGAAATAAATTACTTAAATAGTCCCATTTTAGAAAAAGAAGTAGAACAAGTCATTAATCAACTCCCTAAGAAAAAAATCCCCAGGACCAGATGGATTTACATGGGAATTCTACCAAACATTTAAAGAACAATGAACTCCAATACTATATAAACTATTTGAAAAAATAGGGAATGAAGGGCTCCTACCAAATTCCTTTTATGACGCAGACGTGGTACTGATACCTAAACCAGGTAGAACAAAAACAGAGAAAGGAAATTATAGACCAATGTCCCTAATGAATATTGATGCAAAAATCTTAAATAAAATATTAGCAAAGAGATTACAGAAAATCATCCTGAGGATAATACCCCATCACCAAATAGGATTTATACCAGGAATGTAGGGATGGTTCAATATTAGGAAAACTATTAGCATAATTGACTATAGCAGTAACCAAATTAACAAAAAAAATATGATTATCATATGCAGAAAAAGCATTTAATAAAATCCAACATCCATTCCTATTAAAAACACTAGAGAATATAGAAATAAATGGACTTTTCCTTAAAATAGTTAGTAGCATCTATTTAAAACCACCAGCTAGCATCATTTGTAATGGTGATAAACTGGAATCATTCCCAATAAAATCAGGGGTGAAACAAGGTTGCCCACTATCACCATTACTATTCAATATTGTATTAGAAATACTAGCTTTGGCAATAAGACAAGAAAAAGAGATGAAAGGAATTAGAGTAAGTCATGAGGAAACCAAATTATCACTCTTTTCAGATGCTATGATAGTATACTTAGAGAACCCTAGAGAATCAACTAAAAAACTGTTAGAATTAATTCACAACTTTAGCAAAGTTGCAGGATACAAAATAAATCCACATAAATCATCAGCATTTTTATATATCACTAACAAAATCCAATAGCAAGAGATACAAAGAGAAATTCCATTTAAAATAACTGTTGGTAGTATAAAATATTTGGGAATATATCTGCCAAGGGAATGTCAGGAACTACATGAGCAAAACTACAAAGCACTGAAAAATAGAGTCAGATCTAAACAACTGGGGAAATATCAAGTGCTTTTGAATAAGTCAAGCAAATATAATAAAGATAACAATACTACCTAAACTAATCTTTTTATTTAGGGCTATAATAATCAAACTCCCAAGAAATTATTTTACTGACCTAGAAAAAATAACAACAAAATTCGTCTGGAAAAACAAAAGATCAAGAATTTCAAGGGAATTATTAAAAAATTTTAAAAAAGCAAATGAAGGTGGCCTACCTGTACCAGATTTAAAACTGTATTATAAAGCAGCAGTCATCAAAATCATTTGGTACTGGCAAAGAAACAGAATAGTTGATCAGTGGGATAGGTTAGGTTCACAGGACAAAATAGACAATGACTATAGTAATCTAGTGTTTGGACATAAAAACCCCAGTTTTTGGGATAAAAACTCACTATTTGACAAAAACTGCTGGGAAAATTGGAAACTAGTATGGAAGAAACTAGGCATTGACCCACATCTAACACCATATACCAAGATAAGGTTGAAATGGATTCATGATCTAGGCATAAAGAATGATATTATCAACAAATTAGAAAAACATAGGATGGTTTACCTCTCAGATCTGTGGAGGAGGAAGGAACTAATGACCAAAGAAGAACTAGAAATCATTATTAATCACAAAATAGATAATTTTGACTATATCAAAAGTTTTTGTACAAACAAAACGAATGCATACAAGATTAGAAGTGAAGGAATAAACTGGGAGAACATTTTTACATTCAAAGGCTCTGATAAAGGCCTCATTTCTAAAATATATAGAGAATTGACTCAAATGTATAAGAATTCAAGGCATTCTCCAATCGATAAATGGTCAAAAGATATGAACAGACAATTTTCAGACGAAGAAATTGAAACCATTTCTAGTCATATGAAATACACTTCTCCCCAGGTGGGAGTACACTGTCCTTGAACAAAAATTTCAGTCCCTGAGAGAGTGGAGTCAAACTTAAAGTAGTTGTTACAAAGCATTAGCCTCACCAACTTCATTTCTGCTTCATAGCTAATGAATGAATAATTTCCTTCTTTGTAGAAACCAGCAATTCATATACTACTGATCTAAATCAAGTGTACTTCTCAGGGTTTCATTACTCACCAGGCAGGACTGCTGACAAATTCTGGCATATAGAATAGTTTGAGAACTTTTAAAGCTTATAAGATCAGAACCTAAGCCAGCCTGTCTCTAAAATCTACTAATCACAACCTTCCTTCAGACCTAAGGCAGAAAAGAATGAACACAAACGAAGCAACAACAAAGACATTTGCTCATGGCTTCACACAGAACTGCAGGGAGATAATAGGCCACTAGCACTCTCCCCATCTACCTCCTCACTCAAACAAAGTCTGGCAGGAAGGCAAATAAGGTGAAATAAAAGTGAAGGGAGTTTTCTATGAATGATCAGTTCTGGCTCAGGAGTCAAGCAAAAAATCTTTTCTCAGTATCTGCTAAGCAGACAAGAAACATTCAAAGAAGATCATCAGTGCATGTTCCAAAGTCCATACCACTGAATACCTTGAGGTGCTCTGAAGTCAACATGAGTGATCAAATCAGGGCAAGTATATTTTACATGCTCAGAAGAGCTGGACTTTGCTTGGCTAGTTTCCAATTACATTACACTTACAATGTAATTACATTATACTTACAATGTAATTACATTAAACTATGCTTAGTTTAAAATTTTGTTTTTTTTTCAAATGGGCTGAGGTGAATTTTGAACACATTATTCATAGTCAGTTCATAATAGTTCTCTGCCCAGAGGCATCAGCATTTGTCACTTTCCCCACCAAAGCCACTTTCCCTGGAAAAGAGGCTCAGTCAATATTGCAGACATCTTATATAGTTCTAGATGTACAGGTAAAAATCACAATTGTTCCCATATATAGAGTTATGTAATTCAACAAAGAACATTTTACACATTTTATCAAAAATTACTGCTTACTTACCTTCTCCTTCCTTCTTGGCTTGTTTGACCGAAGAGGCAAATATGAAGAGTGCTGGTGACCTATTCTCACTATATAGTTCTATACCAAATATTTTTGCTGTTTTTTCTATTCCTGTTATGTTTCATTCTTTCCAGCCTAAGGTGAAGGAGAATTTGGATTGTTAGATAGTAGAGACAGGATGGACTAGGTTCTGACTCTGTGACTTTACTGGCCTACCTTCACTCTTGAAACAGCCTTTACCAGCCTAACAACAAAAAGGAAAAGGGAAAAGGGGGCAGCTAGGTGGTGCAATGGATAGAGCACCAGCCCTGAAGTCAAATCTTGTCTCAGACACTTAACTCTTCCTAGCTGTGTGACCCTGGGAAAGTCACTTAACCCTAATTGCCTCAGCCCCCCCCAAAAAAAAGGTGGGGGGAGGGGCAAAGAGATGGGGGGGGAGAGAAACCCAGCTTCCTACTTCATATGGAAGCCTGTCTCTACAGAGATTTCCTGATAACATGAATCTTTTAATGTAAGGATTTAAGACATGGGGTCCTAAATTAGGGAAATGGAATTATTCCCTCCTCCTTAACTAAAAAAAAAAAAGAAAAGAAAAGAAAGGAAAAGAAAAGAAAAGAAAAGAAACTGTCCCATATAAAAATTCTTCTATGATTCTCTTATTGCAAAAATCATCCTGATGGGGAGAGGAATTTTATATGTTCTTATATATACAGGATACTCCCTCAAAAAGAAATATCCAAGTATCTCTCTCCTATAGATGATACTTTGGAGATCCAGGGAAATTTGTTATTAGTCCCTATTCTAAAGAACTCCTGAAATTTCTCTCAGTGAATTCTTGCCACTGGAAGTGCATTCCTATTAATATCCTCCAAATTCACCCAATAACAAAGTGGGGCTCTGTTGAAAACTAAAGAATAATATTAGTTAAGCCTCCCAAAAGCATGAAATACCCGGGAAAAGTAATTAATTACTTGAGCTGTGCAGACTGGATTGTTGCTGTTTAGTCATTTTCAGTTGCATCCAACTCTTTGTGACCCCATTTGGTATTTTCTTGGAAAAGATATTTAAGTAGGTTGCCATTTCTTTTTCCAGTTCATTTTACAGATGAGGAAATAGGAGACAAACAGGGTTAAGTGACTTGCCTACAGTGACACAGAGGCCAGATATGAACTCAGGAAAAAATGAGTCTTCCTCCACTGTGCCACTTAGCTGCCTTTTGTAGAGCATAAAGCAAATTTCATTATGCTGATATTCAGTCCTTAAATAAGGCAAGAGAAAAACTGGAGCTTCTGTCAGCTATACATCAGCATTTTAAAGATAAAAAATTATACTGTTCATATTATGCTCAATATCAATACTTATGAAGAATTGATAATGCAGCAGATATTTGAAATTAACCATTTGCTATCTGCTATTTGATAACTGTATTATCTCAAAAAGAACTGTTCTAACTTTTAAGGAACCACACCAGAAATTTGATTGCTATGCAATTGTAGTCTAAAACAAAATATAGAGAAGAAACTAAGCTATCCAATAACAAGAGTCTTGGTTAGAAAATCTGTCCACTGAATGCCTGGAAATGTGAAAAGCCTGATATTTATCTGAGACCAGGTCTCCATCATGCAATCTGTAAGGCCTTGCTGTCTCCATACCCATTTTCAAGTCCCAGAGCAAGACTGCCATGGCCCCTTGGGGCTCTAAGAGTAACCTTGAAGAGTTGAGAGCTTGTATGTCTAGTGCTAGGAGGAGACAGAGTGTCCATGAACACTCCACTGCACTAGACAAACAAAAGCATTTTCATAAAGAGGTGGAATAGATGATTTCTGAGGAGCATATGGGGCAGGTAGCAGATCATGTCTTCTTATCACTGGATACTGAGAAAGATTCTGCAGTGAATTATTGCATTTCAATGGTAGAAGGAGGAAGATTCATAGGATGTGAAGAATATGAATAGTTACTAGGTCATGTGAGTATGGACAACCCAAAGTAGGACCTTTGTCACAACAGGAGACACCTGGCATGTTCAGAATATTGTGGATACTAAGTGTTCTCATGTGTTCACATAGAGGTCTTTCTTGCCAGAATAGACAGAATGAAATGAATAGAGCTATGAGATTAGGAATGGAATATATAAATGGTTACAAGCCCTCCATCAACTTGTGTATCTTATACTGTGAAGTTTCTTTTTTTTTTCAAAGATGGAAAAATGAAGAATACAGATTTAATTAGATAATAGCTGTCTTGTTCAATTGCCTCATTTTCTAATTCCTGTTCCTATTCATGTGTATATTTAAAGGTGAAAGAAGGTAGACTACACCTAGTTCATAAATCCTGTCAAATGTGCTTGTTATCAGTTAATATCAGTCAGCCAAATTCAATTAACTTTAACAAATGAATTTATTTGGGTGGTATAATTGGTACAATTAGTACAAAAATTCCACTGAAATTTGTGACACACTTTCTCACTAGCAAATACAGAATTCAAGAGAAATTGGCCTCAAGCTTAGAAAGAATTGGCAAAAGGTTTACAGCTCCTAGAAGTCCTTTTGCTGGAGTCTTCAAAATGTCCTCTTTCAGAACTTTTCTGCTCAAGTCTCCATAGAAGCCATGAGTATACTGTCTTCATCAAGTGTACTCTTCTTGGTTACTTTTGTAGACTCTTCCCTCAACCTTAATGGTTGAGGATACTGGTTCAATTCACATCTTCTGGACTGTTCAAAGATCACAATGTCCTCCTCTGTCCATGGCTGGGGAAATAAGGATATTGAGATAAAAGACCAAGGCTGGGAGCTCTGCTCCCTGCTCTGTCATTTCCTTCTTAGGGGTTTACTTGGAATGATCTCTCCACTGCTAAGCACTTGTTTGTCCTTCATTCTCAAAGAGGACCAGTGACATCACAAGGATATCTTGATTTGCCTGTGAAGTGGATATAAGTGGGACACTTGAATCTCTCAGGTTCTGAGCTAGCTCTCTGGTTTTATTTGAGCTCCAAAGGATGTTATCAATCCTTCACCCAATCAGAGGAGACTTCCTATCACACCTAATTGAAATATCTGGGATTAATGGAGGTATCCAGGCCTTGTTCACAAGAAGTTCTAATAAATGGATTCAATTTTTCTCAGCATAGATGTTAACTTTAAACAACCCCCCCAGGGAATATTTCCAAAAAGCTCATTTTTGCTTTTAAGCCTAAGCCAAATTTCCCTAGGAAAGAGGAGCTCGTTGCTTTTATACTTCTTGGCCTAATTTGAAGGTTACTTAGGTAATCTTTTTACAGATGTACATTAGAATGGCTTGACTTCAAGACCTAGTGAAATGAGTGATTTGTCTTCACCAGTATTTAACTGGTCTATTTGTAGGCTAGTTCCCATGGTCTTGTTGCTCACAAAACCTTTGCAGTTTCACCTCCTATATAAATATCAGTTGCCCTATTGACAGGTGCCCAGAAGCACAGGTTCTAATTTTGGCAGGCTTACCTGACCTCTTTGTCCTTCCAAAGTACACAAATGTCAAACCACATTCACAATCATACAGTGAAGACTCCTTCCAATGAGACCTTAAAAGCCAAGATTTTTTCTACTCCTTACCAATTTACTGTCATCTTCTTCATAGGAACAAAATTTTATCCTTCTCTTGGCATAATTCCTGAAACCTGGATTCAACTCAGGTAACTAAGACTCTGACTATCTCTATAGAAGGAAGGCATTAGTCATCCTATAAAAGTTAAATTTATTATGAAGTGTTTTGTTTGTATTAACATATATCTTCTCTGGGAAAATGGAAACAAAGGCGAGGTCCTTTAAGTTTCCATATGGGGAAACACACATCCTCCTTTGGAATTTAACCTTAATTTGAACCAAGATGTATGAAAGAACACACTTTGCTGTATTGTTCCCTTGCTCCACCCCTTATCTAAATGAAGTCTCCACTGCTTCTTACTTTGTAACTCTTGCAATTCCAAGTTCCCACTGTTTCCAATGAATGAAATTTTTATTTAAGAAGTAGAATAAAGTTGTTTCTATGCATTAGGAGAATAAATGATTTTCTGTGATAGGACAATAGTACTGCTTCCTTAAAGATACAACCCATATCAGATTCAATACTTTTATTCATGCTTCTTATTTTATTTATAAACATGATAAGGATACCTTCTTTGGGACATTTAATTCTGTGATGATCTACCATAAGATAACACTGCTTCAAGTACAACGACATCTGCAAGTTTTTATTCCTACTTATTCTTTTCTCTTAGAGATTCTTGAAAATAAAATTAGAAGTCATAAAAATTCAATATAAGTAGTAGTGGGGGGTATGCTCTATAAGTAGAATATAATTCTAGCCTTTTTTTCTTAGATCTATTTAAAAGATCTTCATAATTATTTTTATTTGTTTGAAGATTCAAATGTTTCAATGATCTGTTTAAAAGACAAATGCAAAACTTCCATTCCTTATAGCTTAGCTCTCTTCAAGAGTCACTCATGATAACAATCCAGGGGCTATTAAAAAAAAAGAAAAGAAAATTAAAGCAAAAAAAATTTCCATTTAACATATTTAAAAAAGAAAAAGATGAGCAAATTATTTTATTTAAAATGAAAATAACTAGAAATGTCATGCAGTTATATAAAATTAAACATACTAATTACCCAAATTAGATATTTTAATGCTTTTCTCAGATTAAGGAAAAACAAAATTTGAGTCACAGTATATGTTTAAAATAATGAAATAAGTACAGAATATGTCAACTAATCTAACATTATCACTTAATCTGATACTGGACTGTATTGCATTTAAACTCCAGACACTGGTTAAAAACCTCCATAGAAGAGTTCATGACATCCTTTGATTATACTATTCTATTATTTTATTATCTTACACTTCTTTTTAAATGTAGAATTTAAGGCATTGAAATTATTTTACTAAATTATGCCTACATTTTAACCAATTTAATGTTCTCATTTCTCCTGGGAAATATTTAAACCAAGAGTCCCTCAATATATATATATATATATATATATATATATATATATATATATATATATATTTGCTTTTTGCTGAGGCATTTGGGGTTAAGTGACCTGCCCAGGGTCACACAGCTAGGGAATGTTAAGTGTCTAAGACCAGATTTGAACTCAGGTGCTCCTGACTTCAGGGCTGGTGCTCTATCCACTGTGCCACCTAGCTGCCCCAGTCCCTCAATATTTTAATGGATTAATATCATCAACATAAATATTCCCTTCATCAGTGCAGATGCAAACCTATATGTTTCTTTTCATATTGTCTGATTCTTTTCTGGATCTTTCTATAAGTCCTCCATAAAGCATCTGGTCCTTTCAATATTTAATTTATAAGTATAAGACTAGTGGTTTGAAACAATCCCTGCCCTCAAGTAGCTTATATTTTTATCAGAGGAGACAACACATATACTTGTAAATATATACAAAATAAATACAAAGAAATTTAAATTTTTTGAAAGCTATTCTTTCAAAATTTAATTTTTTTGATTAACAAATATTTTTCTCCTTCCCTCCTCTTTACCTCCTTTCTCATCAAAAAAAGAAAGAAAAACACAAAAAATTGCATTGTTAAGCATTATTTTGATGACATTCTATACCACTCACTTAACATTAATCATTCTTGCCAGTAAATAAGTTATACTTACAATATGTCTCATTTTTTAAAAATATTAATTAAGCTAGTAATTAAGAGACATATTACAGATAACAACTTACCAGCATCTTTGCAAGGTTTTTCATAAAGT
The DNA here is from genome assembly GCA_023553655.1 of Myrmecobius fasciatus. Classification (NCBI taxonomy): domain Eukaryota; kingdom Metazoa; phylum Chordata; class Mammalia; order Dasyuromorphia; family Myrmecobiidae; genus Myrmecobius; species Myrmecobius fasciatus. Next base: position 373,946 of record JAJPUD010001681.1, on the reverse strand, counting down.
ATCTCATAGCAGGATATGGATTAGATGATGATATAGTCAAATGATTTCAGAATAGTTGGATGGCCAGGCACAAAGTAGTTCAACATCAACATGATAGGAGACTTGCAGTAGAGTATCCAAGTCCTCCTTTTTTACCCCTGTGCTGTCTAAAATTTTTAGCATTATGTAGTAGCTCTGGATACTCTCCACTCTCCCCAAAAAAGCTGATTCAATCTTTGACTGTATAGAGAAGGATAGCTTCCAAGAATAAGATTACAATAGTTACATTAAATTCTATGTCAACAGATAATTCTTAGACTATTGTGTTCGGTTATGAGGACCATGCTTTATGAAGGTTATTTACAGAACAACCAGAGGGTTGAGATGGTGAAGAATTTTAGAGTATGGTATGTGAGGATCAGTTGAAGTAACTGAGGATGTTTAGCTTGAAGAAGAGAAAACTCATGGAGAACATGGTAAGTATCTTTTTAGTATTAAAAGGATTGTCCTATGAAAAAGGGATTAGAATCCATTTGGGCCCAGAGGCAGACTCAGGAACAAAGGAGAGAAGTTAGGCTTGATGTCAGGAAAAAACCTTTCTAACAATAGTACTTGTCCAAAAATGGAATGTATTGCATCAAGAGATAATGGAGACCCCTTTCTTAGAGGTCTTTAAACAAGATGACTAGTTGGGATGTTTTTTCTGAGTTCATTTCATTCATGGATTTTACTAGGAGGTCATTAAGGTACCTTCCATTTTCAAATTCTATAACTCTTTTCCCATTAAAAGCACTGTTGCAGTTTCCTAAAATGAGATCTGGCCCAATCTCATCCTAATCTGGTCTGAGTCCAGTTCTTTGTTTATCTTGTCTGGACAAACAATAAACAACAACAATAAAAAGTATTTTGATGAACACGATAGAAATAGCACTTAACAGGTGCATATAAGGAAATTACATGATCTCTTAAAAACCTATTCCAACCCAAATTAAAAGCAACGATTATTTTCAGAGGTTTTCTCATCTTCACATTTTTTTATTGTAAAGATATTGACACTATTTTTTTTATTGTAGTTGTTGCCAGCAGTATGAAATTCTATATATTAGCAACTTTTATCTCATCCCCATGCAACACCTTCACATTTATACTGACCAATTCTACCCCAAATCAAACAGTACCAACATAAATGAAACCAATATTAATCTTCTTTCACCTACTAAAATATTGCCCTCATATTTTGCCAAGATACATTGGTTGATGTTCACCAAATTCCTTGATGCATATGCATATATGTAGTTCATAGCTATCTATTAAAATTGCTCTGTACTAATAACTTTGAAAGATTTAAGATCTCTGATAAAATTCCAAAGGACTTGTGATGAAACATGCTACCTACTATTTGACAGTGAAGAAACACACTCAAAATGAAAACTGACATAAATTTTTGGGACATGGCCAATGTGGGAATTTTGATTGACTATGCAAATTTGTAATAAGAATTTTGTTTTTATTTCGTTCTTTTTTTGACAAGGAGGGAGGTAAAGAGGCGGGACAGAGAAAAATAGATCTTTGTTAATCAAAAAGATTAAATTTTAAAAGAATAGCTTATAAAAGTTTTTAAAATTGCTTTGCATTTATTTTGTATATGTTCACATATGTACATGCCATCTCCTCTGATAAACATACAAGCTACTTGAGGTCAAGGATTGTTTCATTTTTGTCTTTGTTCCCCTAGTACCTAGAACAGAAACTGGCACTTATAGCCACTGACAAGTAATTGTTTGTTAATTAAAATAAAAGAAAATTGAAAAAAAAAAAAGAAAAAAGATAGTTATTATTTGGCCCAATTTTTCTCTTACATTTCCATAGTATATCATCAGTATAAAAACAAAGTATTTAGTAAATGCCTGATTACAATTTAAAAGGCACTATAATATGAAAATTCTAATGTATAGTGGCCCAGTTGCAATTCCAAGATGGATATGCTGATATATAGAGACAGCCATGATGTAGTGAATAATGGAGTAGACTTGGATCCAAAGGACCTATATTTGAGTCCTGGCTGTGACACTAATTATGTGAAATAAAATAAGTCACTTAACCATTGTGAGTCTTCATTCTTAATCTTTCAAATAAGAACAAGGAAACTTGATTTACTTACTTCGTGGGATTCTCATATACATGCGTGTTTGCATGTGTATATATATATATATATGTATATATATATATATAATTGGATATAGATAGATAAATAGAGGTATGTGAGAAGATACAGAAGGACAGAAAGAAAGAGAATGAGGGAGAGAGGGAAAAAAGGGAAAGAAAGGAAAAAAAATGAAAGAGAGAGAATCATGAAGGATGGATAACAACCATTAGAAATGAGATAAGGAAGGGGATACAATGAAATATAATTGTCATTCTAAATTTCTTCAACAAATAAATCATTTAATAGTTTACAAATAATTTATAGGATAGACAAGTTAGAAGTAATTCACTATTAGAAATGCTTTTATTTTGGTCTTTGAGAATTCTTAGTAGCCTATAATATTTTTCTGAAAGTGCATCTGGAAGAGAGATATAAAAGAATCAAGAAAGATATTTTGCCTATCCAAATTACAAGAAAGACCAAGAAACTTACCTTCTAAGACAAGTAATTAAGGTTTATGCATATTTAGCAGATCCTGATTGATTTAATTTGATGAATCTTTATATTGGATTGTACATTGACAAATGTTCCTAAACTTATGCATGACAATGGATCTTTCCTGGGATTAATTAATAAGTTATATTCCTCCAATGTAGTATTATTTGCCCCATCAATAAAAAAAATTGAGTAAGAATCCAAAATATATTTGTTTACTTATTTGTAAATTTCATAAATGTGCATATTCAATACATGATTAAAAGTAGAAATTAAAAGATGTGATAAAAATGAAATAATATTCAATCCCAGAGTCAAGAGGAGCCACTAGAGTTTATTGAGTAAAAGAATGACATGGTAGAGCCTTGCTTTAGGAAAATCAATTGTCAGCTATGCCGATAATGAGACTTGAGTCAACAAAACTACTCAGGAAATATTTCAATAGTCCAGGTGAAAGATAATGAAAACCTAAACTAGAGTAGTGACTATGTGAGTAGAAAGAAAGAAGTAAAGTAAAGAGATATTGTATACACAGAAATAACAAGATACTCTGGATATCATTTAGTTTAGTTCATTATTAATAACGGTAAACTGATATAAAGTGACTTCCTCAAGCTCCTGAAAGGAGCTCTAGGAATAATTTTTTAAACAAAATTTTAATTGATATTTTTTTATTTTTCTATCACCCATTCATTACAGAAAAAGAATAAAACAGGAGAAAAGTGCAACAAAACCAACCACTGTGTTAAAGCTCTCTGACCTTATCTGTATTGATCCTCATCCATAAGTCCACATCTTTGCAAATTATGACCCAGCCTGGGCAACATGTATAATAGACTGTGCCTCCTGGCAACTCATGGCAATGGGAGGTTAAGAAAGGGTTGTGCAGTGAGTTCCTTCTAGAAAGGTGGCATGACATAAAATGGAAGGCCCAGCATCTCACTTTCCTGTCTACTTACTTCCTGGTAAAGAAAAGCCTTTTGATTAGCTGCTGACATGGAACTGAAGTGTATACAAAAGGCATTAACTAGTCAAATCAAGGTCTTTTTTTTTTTTACTGGTGATGAGCAAAGAAAGAATTGTAGTAACACCCAAAGTTGGGAGAGAGTTCAAAACTACTGTTCCTGTATTTATTGTTTCTCTTCTCTTAAGAGACAAGGAAGAGCTTATTCTCAAGAGCTGTGTTCTTTTGTAATTGGTCCTTTTCTCTGTTGCCAGATGTCACTCTTCTCAGAACCATGTTCTACCTCTGCTAACAAATTAGAGAGTGTACCTTGCTTTTTAAAGGGCCACTAGGGGCCTGTCTCATCATTGACCAGATAATGACTAGCTACTCTCTAATTCTATCAGTTTTGCCTGGAGAGTTGTCATTAGACTTTGTGTGAGAATTTAATATTCTGTTGTCTCTTTCCTTTATCTTCTATAATTTTACCATCTGAGCTGGGAGTAAGCCAATATATTAATGATGCACTGATAAACATTTCTCACTACAATAGTGAATATGGCACCCAAGTTATTTTTATATCTACTGGAACTATTTTTTGGCCAAAACAGAGTAATTAATAATTTCTTGACTTGCCCTAATGATAATTACATTCTTCAAAAAGTAGAGGAACCAACAAGGAAAAATTATACTCGATCTGATTCTCATTAACAAAAAGGGACTGGTTTTTCAGAAAAAAAAATTATGAAAATTCATCATTCTATCATATAATCATCTAGGAGGAGGAGAATGCTTCTTTGTAAAGTTTGTCTTATGGAAGTAAAGGAAATTCAGGAAGATATGTGCTCAAAGTTTTATAAAAGCAGATTGGAAATGGTTTAAAGGAAGGATAGGTAGTATTCCATGGAATAAAATTTTAGATGAAAAGTCAGCCTCATGAGAGAAAGGATATGCTCAAGCATGAAATTTTGAGGACACAAAGAGAATTCCATTGAGGAGGAAAAATAAAATTTGTGTGGTACTCACCAACCAAGTCTTAAAAAGTAAAGTACCAAAAATTGGCCCAGTTTCAGAAGATGAATATATATATATAGCATAATGTATGGGAATGGTTTCAGGATACAAAAATTATCAGCCTTTTTTAGGAGTGTACAAGAGTCAGCTCAAACCAGAGAGCCCTTGAGTTAAATTTTCAGTGTTAACATATATATATATATATATATATATATATATATATATATATATATATACCTCAGAAATCAGCATATACTACTGAAAGCAGGGCTTCATTTACTGCTTTGTTAATTATCTAGAATTAAGAAAGCTATTGAGAAGATATATTAATGTAAATTAAACTTAAAAACTTGTTTCCTTTAGTGAGCCAGTTGTTTAAACATTTAGCAGTACATCCTTGAATTCTTTTTATATATTACCTATAAAACCCAGCAAGAATAAAGAGAAAAAGGATATGCATTCCAAATAATATATATATATATATAAAATGTCTACTTACCAAGATACATAAAGAAGTATATGAACATAATTTTAAAACAGTTAAAGAATAAAAATAATTAATTGGAGCAATATTAATTGCTCACATTTGATCTATAAAAATATAATAATTTATTCAGTTCCATACTAACAAAACTACCAATGGATTGAATTATCAAGTTAGAAAAATAATTTTAAATTCATCTGAAGAAACAAAAGGTCAAAAATCTCAGGGGAAATAATGAAAAAATGAAGAAAAGGAAGTTAGTAACAGATCCCAAACTGAAAAGCAGTATACCAGGAGGAAAGCTCCAGGTGGAAGAGACTTACTTCTGAAAAGAAAATATGACATATGATTAAAGTTTCCCATCTTTTAATTTGGAGCGTATGCAGGCTTTCTATATCTAATACTGACAGGAAAAGCCTCTGAGCACCTCCCTGTGGAGGAGGTCCTTAGGTACCTCCCCTAACTCAAAGCTGGCATGAAACTGAGAGTACATGGACACACCATTTACATTCTATTTTCTTCTCAGCTAGTAAACTGATATTCCTTAAGTATATATCTGATCATATCACCTGCCCTTTTCAATAAATTCCAATGGCTCTCTATTACCTCCAAGATTCTTCCTTGCTATTCTAATTTGTTAGAGATATTTCCCTTTATGTGTAAGTTATGTGGCCATTTGGAGATTATCTTGCCTTTCTAGTTTTCTTAGACCTTACTTCCCTTCAAATACTCTTATAATTCATTGGCACTGGTTTCCTTCCTCTTCCTTGTACATGACAATCCATGTCTTTACTCCCAGAATTTTCACTGGATGTCCCCCATGCATGAAACACTTTCCTTCATCTCTATCATCTGATTTTCCTGGTTTTTTTCAAATTTCATCTAAAGTCACACTGTCTGCAAGAAGCCTTTTCCAGACCTCCTTAAATATTGTTGCCTTCTCTCTGAAACTATTACCCATCTATCCTGTATATATTTTATTTATACATAGTTGTTTACATAATGTTTCCATATTCTATACTCTTCTCCTCTTTTCCTTATCAGGTAAGATGGATTCTATGTATGGGTGTATATACATATGTGTATGTGCACACATGCATATATACACACTCATGCATGTACACACATATTCTTTCCTCTTTGAAACAATTCAATGAGAGTGAAATTCAAGCAATGTCAACCCCCACACACACCATTTTTCTCTCCTCTATAAAAGATCTTCCTTGCAAGCCTCTTTTATGAGAGAAAAATTTCTTTGTTGTACCTTTCCTTTCCTCCTTCTCTAAATGCACCTTTCTCACCCTTTCTTTTCTTTTCTTTTCTTTTTTTGGAGGGGAGAGATCATCCCAGCATACTCACAGTCATGCCCTCTATGTAGACTCCTTCTAACTGTCCTAGTAATGATAGCTGTTTTCAAATTACTGTTTTCTTTTAAATCTATGTCTTGGTCATCCCTATAACTCTAGAAGCTTTTAATGGTCAGGTTCTTTTCTTGTTGTTTGATCTTTTTTCAACCATTTTTTTTACTTTGAACTCTATGTTAAAATTAGACTCTACTCACGTAGAAGTGGGGAGACACTGTTTTAAGCCTTAGATTTTTCATGCTGCTATTTTCAGTGCTAGTTTTAGAGTTTTTCAAGTTTTTGGCATTTTCAAGATGGTGGATCTAGGAAGAGGTGTGGTCAATGTTCTGTTATTCTATACTTTGGTCTTTAGCCATGAAGAGCCCCTTTTTTGTTGTATACAGTCACAAGTGTTAACACTCCTCTTGGCCTTTAAACTGCTCTTCTATAGTCACAACTGCTAGTGCTCTTCTTTGACTTGAAAGCATGATTAGGTCTCCTATTCCTTTGTGACCAATCCCAAGTGTTCCTCTCCATAGTGGAACTGAGACTCATAATTGCTTACTAAACCAGAATCATCAGAAAACCTTCGCAACAATTTCTAACAATTCCACTAACAATGTAGAATAGATTGCATAAAAAGTAGTGGGTTTTCCTTCTTGGAAGTCTTTCAAAGGAAAGTTAGAGGACCATTTATTTGTCAGTCATATTATAATGAGAATTTCTTTCATTTATAGGTTAAACTAGATGGCCGCCAAGGTATCTGATCACTCTCAAAATCTGTGACTCTGTAAAGTGATGAGAAGTTCCTTTTTGACTGCAGTAAAAAGACCATATTGATAAAGATTGAAAATAATGGAAATAAATCAATCAATTCATAAAAAAACAACTGTATGCAAGGGATTGTGATAGATGCTGGGAATAGAAAGAGAAAAATGAAACAGTTCTTTCCCTGAAGAGCTTATATTCTACTGGATAATTGGATGGAAAATAATTTTGGGAGGGATAGAGTAATAATAATTGGTGAACAGGAAAGGCTTCCTGTAAATTGTTACTCCTGAGCCAAATTTTGAAAGAAAATATGGATTCTAAAATTAGGGGTGAAAAAGCAATGAATTCCAAGCATTGGGGAAATTTCACAAAAGCACAAAGAAGGAAATGGCATGTATACTTCAAGGTACAGCTTCCAGGCTAGTTGGACTGAAACTTAGGACATATGAAAGAAAATAATAATAATAATAAAAATATGGAAAGATAGATGGAAAACAGAAAGTGAGTGACCTAAAATCCTAGTTTGAGGCATTATTTTGTATTCAAGGCAATGGGGAGCCCCTGAGCATGACTCTGTTTCAAACTTGTATTATAGTAATATTAACTTGGCAGCATGTGGAGGGTGAATTGAAATAGGGAGAAATTAGACTTTGGATGGCTAATTAGGAGGCTTTTTATTAAATTTCAATTAAGGTAAGATATAATAGACACTTGAATTAGGATTGAGAAAATATGAATGAAGAAAAGTGCATGGATAAGAGAAATGTGGTGATGTAGTTGGATATGAATGGATCAAGGAAATTGAAGAGTCAAGGATGCCTCTGAGTTGTGAAGCATAGTGACAAGAAATGTGGTAGTGCTTTCTAAAGAATTATAAAAGTTTGAAAGAGGAGTTTGGGGTGAAATAAAATTAATTAATTGAAAGGCAACATGGCATGGTGCCAAATAACTGATCTCACAACCAGGAAGATCTGGGCCCAGTTAGAACAAATATTGTCTGTTTAATTATGAGAATCAATTAATCTTTTAGTGCTCAAGGGATCTCTCACATAGATCTTAGTCTCCCATTCAAAATCACAGAACCCTTGAAATCTATCTATGGACATCTGGTTAAGAATATTGTTAGCTCTGATTTTGGAATCAGGAGGACCTGAATTCAAATCCAGCTCAGGTACTTAGTAGCTATGTGACCCTGGGCAAGACACTTAACGCCAGTTGCCCAAAAGGGAAAAAAAGAATCTTGGTCCTAGTTCTAAGACAATGTTAGATATTTTCCTTATCCTTTATCAATGAACTCATAAGTCCATTCTCCCTCATTTTATGTTGTTTTAAAAAGGTTGAATTTGAGATGCTGATCCAAGTGAAGAACTCTAAATAGCTAACAAAGTCACTTTAAGTCTCATTTTTCTTATTTATAAAATGATTAGACTAGTTGACTTACCAGTTATTTTCCACTTAAAACTAAGAACTCAAATACCAAATCAGATGATGAGGGTGATGACTGGATCCCTAGAGTTTAGACTCATTACTCCAAGAAAAGAGTTGAGATGAATGGATGAATCACATTCAGAAGACACATTGTAGGTAAAACAAGCACCCAATCTCTGTATCCTCAGAAATACATACTTTCTACTACTGCCTCTGCCTCTGAGGTTCTGGCTCTCTATGTTGCTCATCTGAAGTGGGAATCAGTTAATAAATTCTTGTTCCCTTCTTTTTTCTTTTTCTTCTGGATTCTCTTCCCTCCCTTCCCTCAAAGGTCTTCCCAAAACCCAAATGAGTTCTTTCCTAACCTGGTCTATTCCTTACTTCCTACTCTGCCCTACTCCCTCCCTCAGGAGTGTCCTACCTAGCAATGATTTCTTTCTGAAATCTCCTTCCTCCCACTCTCTCCTTGGATTCTTGGTTAGAGCTATATAAGGAAAAGCAGATTGCTATAGACCTAGAGATACATTCAAGTAGCTGATAAATGATGGTCTGAATTCTCTAGGTAGAGCAGAGACATAAATTTATTTTTCCAAATTGAGAGGAAAGATTCAAAGACAATGGAAAAAATTTCAGTATGTTTCTTGTCAGAAATATGTATGGAACTGATGAAAGATGATCTTTTCCCTTCCTTTTCCTCCATTCATTTCATTAGAGACAAAATTCTGGTGAAAAGTGTATTTATATATATATATGTGTGTGTGTGTGTGTGTATGTGTGTGTGTGTGTATGTGTACATAGAGAAATGAATATGCATATGATAAAAATGTGGAAGATTTGAAGGTGAGAATCTTTTCATCTTCCCAAGCAAAATTATATTATATGTTAACTTATTGTTTAATCTCTATAGTAATAATAGCACAGCAACTCTTTTCTTACAATAGGCATACTTAGGTTGAATAGTATTTGATTAAAATAAGTGGGGCCTTAGTTCTTAAGTTTGGTGTAATATTTTCCAAGGAAAAATCCTGATATTTCTGAAGTCAAATTTAAAAGTTAATTTTGTGAGCCAATTATAAGAGATACTCCTAACAGGATGAGTTCAGGAATGAGTTCTGCCAAAGCCAGGGAAATCTATAAAATCTACTTTCCAACCCCCATCTTAGTTCTAACCCTAGTGTTTATGTATGACTAACTAACTAGATGCATTCCCTCTGGTATAAGGTATGATTGAGAGATAACTCCCACAGCCATAGCAGCAGTTTCTGTATATGCTGCATCCCATGCTCTTCTGAGCATCAAAAGGATATGAAGCCTGATTAACCATTTTGAAACCAATCGGATGAGAAGTCCTTACAAAACAACTTTTTATACGCTTTAATTAAAAACGTGTTCCGGCAGCTCAGAGATGAATGAGCTTCAGGGGGAGCAGGGCTGAGTCCGTTGCTATGACGACACCAAATCTTTTCACTCCTTGTCTTTCTTCCGTACATTCTGACTAGATCTCTCCAGCCATTAATTTGACTGTGCCCCATCTCTCAATCCTTCAATCCCTCTGTCCATGTGTCTACACATTATCCAACACCTGCTGCTGCTGCTGCTGCTGCTGTACTTTTCCCTCTTTCCATTTCTTTCTTCACTCTCCTATTCAATGATTTTAAGTTATTCCCCCCAGTTTCTCCCTGACAAAATCTTTCTTCTTGTGAACAGGTTTGTTCTTCTGAATTCTGGGGGGAAAATGTTGTCATTTTGTCTTAATATAGCTTTCATTTTGTCTTGTCCTTCTCCTTAATCCTAAAACATTTTTATCCCATAGATCTTTTCTATAGTCCTAAAGCATTTCCCTGTATTCTCCCTCTTTTTAGGTTTCCAGACTAAGAATTCTGCTCTCCCTTCTAGTTCTGTTGTTGCTAAAGCAAAGGAAGATAAAGGAATGACACTTCACTTAAAGAAGCTCTAAATTGCTGTCAAGAATAAAGAATTTTTATGTTCAATATGTTCCCTCAAAATTTCAGTTCTTTCCACAAGAAGAAATAATTTTGTAGTAAGAAGTATAAATGAATTAAACTTAATTAGAATATATATAGTTAAGGCTAGTTGAGGAATAAATATGTTTTTTGGCTAGGAAAATTTTGAGATACATATTTACAAAGGTTTTTTGTTTTGTTTTATTTTTTGTGTGTTTGTAGATAGAAATATCACTGGTTTTAGTATCAGATGACCTTGGTTTAAAAGTCAGTTCTGTCATTCAAAACTTATGTGATCTTGATCAAGTCATTTGGCCAGTGCCATACTGATTTTTCTTCTGTATAATGTGGGAAGTAGACTAAACGACTTCTAAAGTTCTTAAGCTTTAAATGCCATTTTCCTAATATATGTATACAAATAGAATCTGCTGTTACCTCATCATTAATTGACCTTTTCATTTAAAAGGGACTCAGATATGGAACATATGGAAAATAAGCATCTATACAATGACATTATATTAAATTATATGATATATAATGACATAAAAAGTTCATTAATTTTATAACTTGTGCTACTATCTCAAAGAAACAAAAATACCTTTGAGAAAGTGTCATTTTGATAATAATTTCAGTTTTATTGTCCTTCAATTTTTCTTATTTTCTTCCTATTTTATAAGATACTTAAAATAATAGAAACCTGCCCCATAGTTGTATATCATCTGCTCCTGCTATTTCTTATAAAGATAAAATCTTACACCCCTGACAGATCAAATCTATTGATCTTTCCTATGATATCCATAGCCAAAGTATAGATTCTTTATTATATTAAATAAGTGTTTGTTTCCTATTTGTCTGCTTTCAGATAAAGCTATAACTTAGTAGATAATAATTGTTTGATTAGCTTAACCTATAGAATGGCACAATCCTATAGATCTACAATTCACTAAAATTCACACATCATGATTTAGCAGGTAAGATTAAGGCCTGGAAGCCTGGGGTCTCAATTTTAGTTCCAACCTTGATTTTAACTTAGTGCAATTTTTTTTTGCTTCAAATTTATAATAAATAAGGCATTTGAGGGACTTAAATAAAGATTTGCTTAAATAAATAACTACAATACAACTACTATAACTAAAATATAGTATGGATAATTCCCTAAATATGTTTGTACAATAGTCCATGAAAATCCAGCATCCTCATCATCTATTATGTGTGTAATAAATACACTGTAATATGCCCAATAGAAAGGCAATGTATCTTTCTTCTTTGTTATGTAAGCAATTACAAATATAAATTCTTATGATTACATAAGATTTCTTAAAATCACTTTAAGCAAAGAGGCTGCATGCTCCTGGGATAAATCGTGTCTGATAATTATGATAGAAAAAAATCTATTGTTGATGTTAAAAAAAATAACTAACTCTACTCAACTTTAAAACCGCCTCACTTTTGCCCTGTATTTTGTTATCCCTTTTCCTTTTCTTCCCCCTTCCTCTGCTCCCATGTTAGTATTCAATTAATTAGATATCTATGCCTAAAATTTCTGATATTGTTAATTTTGTCATACCAAACTTTAATCAAATTAATTGATTAAATGAAAATGTGTTTTGATGACTATAGGTGAAAAGTAAAAGAAACATAAATTTAGGTGTTTAAAGAAGGCAAACACAAGAGGTAAATGGTTTCACAAAATGAAAGAAAATGTTAGGCTTAATATTTAGGAAAATATTCATTTGGCAAATTCTACTTATTATAATTATAAATTATTCTTGTATGTAGATGATAGAGAAATAGGTAGGGTTATATAACATAGGTCCATTAGTCTCTCTGAAGAGGTGGAAATCCTGCTGCTCTTGACATTTAAATCTAGACTGGACAAGGCTAGAAAATATTCTGTAGAGAATAATCCTGCACTAATCCTGCAGGTGGATGGACTAGAAGACATAATAGGTCTTTTCCATCTCTATTTTCTATGGTTCTATTATTCAGGGGACCTTAATGCCATTTAAATTTGCTTTATTTTGGGATAGCAATTTTAAAAGATGCTAATTCCTCAATTTAGCTCAAGTTTAATATTTTCCTTTTTTTAAATTTTTTGGCCATTTTACATATATAGACACCTATAGGAAAGCATAATCCTTATTGATTGGGAATTTATCCATCTTGTGTAAAATCCTTATCTGAAATCAAAATTCTATATTTTTACTATAACACAATGCAATTTTAAAAAAAATTTATTAAAGCTTTTTATTCACAAAACATATGTATGGGTAATTTTTCAACCCTGACCCTTGCAAAACCTTCTGTTCCAAATTTTCCCCTCCTTCCTCATACCCCCTCCCCTAGATGGCAGGTAGTCCAATATATGTTAAGTATGTTAAAATATATGTTAAATCCAATATAGCATATACATATTTGTACAGTTATCTTGCTGCACAAGAAAAATCAGATCAAGAAGGAAGAAAAAAAATCCGAGAAAGAAAACAAACTGCAAGTAAACAACAACAGAAAGAGTGAAAATGCTATGTTGTGGCCCCACTCAGTTCCCACTGTCTTCTCTCTGGGTGTAGATGACTCTCTTCATCACTGAACAATTGGAACTGGTTTGAATCATCTCATTGTTGAAGAGAGCCATGTCCATCAGAATTGATCATCATATAGTCTTGTTGTTGCCTTATGTAATGATCTCCTGGTTCTGCTCATTTCACTTAATTGCAAATTATTTATGTGATAAAAGACCATATTGCCAAAATAGCCTATATAATCTGGTGGATAAATGTCAATTTAATGCATTTTTAAAACTTATTATGGGGGCAGCTAGGTAAAAGTCAGGAGGACCTGAGTTCAAATCTGACCTCAGACACTTAACACTTCCTAGCTGTGTGACCCTGGGCAAGTTACTTAACCCCGATTGCCTCAGGGGAAAAAATTTTATTATGGTAGTGGGTTTTTTCTTTCCTAAATATTCATGACATGGTAAAAAAAAAGAATTGTTTATTAGAGAATTAACATCATGTAAGAAATTAAATCATAGTTGTAATGCTGAAATTTAATTACACTTGTGTGGATAATCTACCCAGGTAAGTCATGTAGAGAACTTTTGTCTTATGCCACTGAATATTATTGTTATATTTCCCAAATATCTCCAAGTATGAAATAACATGCAATGGGTGCATAGCAACCTATCAAAGGTAGAAAACTTGTGAACTAGTACCATAATTTGGTTAGGAATTTAAAATCCATTTGGTGCTATCAATTGATTTAATTAAAGCAGAACTGTCTACAAAAGGGACTTGATTTGGGACATCAGGATTTATCTACCTCTACTATTTAACAAGAAAAAAGAAAATGGAGGAGTGAGGGAGAAAATAAAGGGAAGAGAAAGGTAATGTGTTTTCCAAATGGATATAGGGTTTGTGACTAGTCTAAAGAATATTTTTCACCTTACCAAGATGTTTATAAAAGACTCAGGGCATTTCTAGTAAAATATTTCTTAAAATATATTTCAAAGGAAAATGTTAAAAAATAAGGATCATTCAATACATTTTGATACAGGAATTTCAAGTCATAAATTACATTCACCATATATAAAAAGAAAAGGTTTAATGATTCTCTTTGATCTTACCTATTACAGTGAAAGATTTTTTTTTTCTTTTCACAAACGCTTAAGCCTAAAAATTAAAGGATATCATTACATTTCCATGGACAGAATTTGCAAAACTAATTCCCTTTAATATTGAAGAGAATTAAGCACCCCACATGGCCTGATGTGCATAGTTAAAAACTCTTAAATTTGAAAAACTCCTCTTGGTTTAAACAATATCAGACCAGTTATTTATTTATTTGTTTGTTTTTGCTTTGGTGAAATCTATTCAACATACCTCTTCACCTTTTTGGTAAACATCTTTCTCTAAAGAAAATGAATAGTATGTCTATTTAAGATTAGAAAGACTATTACTAATCTATAGAAATGTGTAGTTCATTCGGTTTATATCATATAGCATTTCATAAGTATTAAAAGTAATGTAAGTAAAGTCATCCTTTTTGTTTCTAATTTATTTCTCCTAACTTTGCTTCTCTGATAATTTTCTATGAAACTGAAGCATGTTTGAAAGTTTTTAGATAAAAGAACTATTTGCTTTTTGACACAAGTATTGGATAAGAAGAAAATGGAGTTGTAGGAGTGAATCATAAAATGAGTATTTAATAAAATGCTCTGGAGAAGCATAGTGAAGGACCCTTCTTTGATCATAACTGAAAGAGGGAAGATACAAGACCTAAGTACAACCAGGTTAACGCTCTAATTTTTTCATTTCTATTCCGGACTTCAAAGGTGCTGGGTTCGGGGTAGGGTGAAGAGGTTGGGAACGAAGCACAGTTTCTGAGATAGGAGTATTTGGCATCAAATTCGACTTATACAACTCTTCATTCACCTTACCCATAATTCGAGAGATCAAAAACAGAAAGTACAACTTGCGGAAGGGCGAGGCGCTAATAGTGCCCAAGAACTGCGCTCTTAGGTATTTGATGTGATTAGATCTGTAGGAGACAATTGCTCTATTTTTAACTGGGAGGGAGAGAGTGGTGGTTAGCTGAAATTGGGGGAGGTTTTGAGTGAGGGGAGAGAGAAGAGGACTGGAATATTTGGAGAGCATATTTATAGGTGTTAATAATCCCAGGTCAAGTGGCAAAGAAGATAATTCAGCTGTAGCCCAGAGGGTAGGGTCCCAAGATTCACTTGCAGGCTTCCAGAGAGGACAGGATTTGTCATCAGAGTGCTCTTGGAGGTTGGTACCAAGAGATGTGGGAACAATTCAGTGGTTGGAGACAAGGAGGTAGAGTAAACAACCTGGTTGCTTGCTTATTTACACAGTTTGCAGAAAGGAGAGGAAATGGGGATGGGCATGGGGACAAAATATAAAATTAAAACAATACATTAATTAAGCCTTTCCTCCTTAGTCTTCTCTTCTATCTGGCAAAAACCCAATCAGCTCAACAGTTCTGGGGGAGAGAGTAAGAAGGGCCACCTCCTCGTACTGGCCAGAGACACAACCCTGTTCTTGGTGCTGTGCTAAGACTGTGGATAGAGCTTCCTGGCTCAAACAAGGGGGAGGTGTGCACTTTATCCTCCCCCAGCCTTCCTTAAGAAACCCCCATCATCACCCCTGTGCTCAAGCCTCCTGGTCTCTCCCTCTCTCAGGCCCGGACTGGGGAGCATTACTTTGCTCTTTTCGTTGGCCAAGCACAATTGTGTTATTGGAGATAATGAATTCAATCCCCATCAAAGAGCATTAGGCTTGCCCGAGCTCTGTAGTGGCTGCTACTTTTTTTCTTTTTCCTTCTTTTTCCCCACATAGGACAAGGAGTGTGTGGGGGGGGTGGGGTGCAAATCGGGAATGAAAAGCTAAGGAAAAAAATTCTCGGGGGTAGCCTATCCCCTGATCGCCTCTTTTGAAGTGAGAAGGATAGGGCATTGTTGTTCACATCGCGGCCCATAAGACTGAAGAAAGCACGGCAGCTTTTGATGAGGCGAAGCAATTGAGCAACAAGTCGAGCTGGCTGAGCCTCTCCAACCGCCCTGATGCCTGTGGATAACATATGTCCCGCATTAATTGGGAGGGTGGGAGAACAATTGGACGGGAAAAGAGAAGGTGGGGGCTAGGTAGGGAAGCCAAGGGGATGGTGGTAGTCCGAAAGAAGTTATGTAGAGGAGGGAGGTTTGAGGATACTGGCCCGTGCCGGAAAAAGCCTTAAAGGGTTCCAAAGTGTCCAGTAGGAGCTGATCTTAGCTTTAAAGATGAGACTGGGGATCACCGAAAGGGTTACCTGAATTCACAAAGACTGCTTCCACTATGCTTATGGGAACATTTATCTCGAGGGGTGTACTGGGATTTCCGGTTTATGATTGGTGCTTAAAACCTGTTGGGACCTCAGATACATTTTATTTGTTTTTTTTTTTTTTCGGATGGACTTAGGGTAACTTCTTGGAACTCGCTTAAGAATGATTCATTTTTTAATAATTTAACCATTAACGTGTTCCACATATCTTAAATGATTAGCCTAATTACAGATGGGTAAGGTACCCATAACAGTGCATGCAAAAAAGGGGGTGGTCATTCAAACATAAAGGGAAAAATCGATTTATTCAAATCTTCAAAATTGTTTATTTCAGAAACAACAAAATTGCTACATAAACTGAGAACTATGCATTCAGACATTAGTCATAATAACAGCATGTAGTAGCACTTTAAGGTATGTCTGTAATATGAAAATTAATATTGCTTTTGGACTTCCTTGGAATATAAAAAAAAGTCATAATTATTCATTTGAATTCAAGGGGGCAATAAAGAGAGGTCGGAGATTATGCCCCAGGCAGGAACCTGCTTAAAAAAAAAAAAAAGTTAGATACTTAACAATGAGATCATTATCCTCATCAATATCAATTTATTGAAAGCTTCCTGAAATGTATGCCACAGAACTAAATTGGGGATTTCTCCTTAACATCAAATCCTATTATCTGCAAAGTTATTTAATATGTTCAAATTTACCTTCTGCTCTCCCAATATGAAATTATCCTATCTCCTTTTATTTCCCAGCCTTTAATTTCTAAGTTCTTTAACCAAAAGGCCTAAAAGAGATACTGCTTTTGAGGTTAAGGTTTCCTCTGAAGGTCCCTCACCTACTAACTTACTTTCCCTTCCACATACTTTTAAAGACCCTATCAACAGATTTTTGTAAATCATGAGATGAAGATACTTTGATTTCCGGGAGAAAAGAAAAAATCATTAAGAAGTATTTGAAATTCAGCACGGTTCATTCCAATTTTTGCTAGTAAATCTGAGGCCTCCAAGGGGAATATACCAGCAGGGGGAGGCGGAGAGAACTGGTGTTCCGGGGCCGAGTCTGAGCAGCTTGAGTTGCTCTGTTGTTACTGGGCTGGTCTTTTTTTTTTTTTTCCCTCGGCTCAGGCTGAAGTAATGAAATACGCAGGCTCAAAAGCGCTTGGTGTGTAGCACGCAAGAAAGAGCAGTGGGAACTTTCTAAAACCATTCCCAGCAACCTGAATCACCTTCAAGAGCAGCAAATCTCCAGTGTCAATAGACTTAAACAGATAGACTCCCATTTGGGCTACATGTAATATGTACGATGGTTTAAAAAAAAAAAGTTCTGTACACTTTTCTTATTAAAGCGTTTGTATTTTAAAATAACTAATTATACATCGTCTCCTTGCTGTGAAATAGCTGATCCAGAACATGATCTTGCAAGCATATATGTAGCTAAAAACCCAAGGGGGGAAAGCCCAACCAACATTGGTGAGATTTATACTTGAATGTGCAGTCCATTTCCAAGCAAGGTATTCTAAGAGGTTTTCTATTTAATGCTTCCTAATTTCAGAAATTCGAAACTTTCCATAAATACTTTTAAGTAGAAAGGAGTGAAGAACGGGAAAAATGAATTAGGCAACAACCCAATATACCCTAAGTAAACGTAACATGCACAATAGCTAAGTATGTTTAAAACTCTAGCATTCGAATTCATTAGTTTGACTTTTGAATTTAATCTCGGTGACATAATTAACATTCTATCTGTATTCTCCAGGTTTGGAATGCCTCTTCCACTCCAGAACCATCAATTTCTCAGATTCCACAGCAGAAAATACATGTCTCATCATAGCTAAGAAACTTACACAAAAAGTCTCAAAACTATTTTGGAGAAATAAATGGGACAGGCAGAGAAGAAATTCGCTTGATTGAAGGGTCTGGCATGGGGTTGTATTTTCTCATTTATGAAAAGTTACTTTCTAGTAAACTCAGAGCTTCTTTCCTCATAGGAAAAAAAAAAAAAAAAAAACCTTAAAACTTGAAATTGAGGCAACAAGTCTGTTAAGAGACACCACCTACCCCTTCTTGCCCGGTTTAAAAGAACGAACTTTTAGTAGAAGAAATAAATACATTTGACATCTTAAGATGAGGCCACACGGACTTTTGGGAGGGCCCAAAACTGTTTGCTCGGGTGATAGCTGGAAACAAAGGTGAGGGACGCAGTTGAGCTGTCCAAAGTTCAGAGATCTAAAATCCCAGGGAGTCTCTGTTGGAGACTAAGAAGAGAAATACAAACAACTCTTTTAGTATCAAGAGCATTTATTTGGAACGAAAAGGAGGACGCTCTCCACTTATCTATTGTTAAATGTTGGTATAACGTTAAATTCTTTCTTCAGTCGATTGGAAATAAAACATAAAAACACTCAGTGAACCGTTTTTAATCTCATATTTTTAAAGGAAATAATTTTCAAACCTGATTTTTAATAGCAACTTTCAATTCTGCATCATTTTTCTTACATTTACTTGCATGGTTATATGCCCTGAATTCTTCTCATTAAGGGAAAACTGAATTTTAAATTATTCCATAATTTCCAGTATTGAGTTAGATAGTATTGGCTTTTTCCCATGATATAAATGTTAATTTCTAGACAAGCCCTAATCACATAGTGATATGAACGAACCAATGTTTTTGTAACTCAGTGTATTACGATGCCTTTGTCCCTTCACTGTTTTAGTCAAAAATATGTATTATTCAGCATGAATTAATATGTAAATCGTTTTTAAAGATATGAGAGAAAATAAAGCAAATACAATTGCTAATTACATAATATCTAAGCAGTTTTATGTGGTTTTTTTTCTTGGTTTCACATTCTGTGAATCACTAATTCACTATCACAAATGATATCACTACTGAAAATGCTCTGTAGCTATATGGACATACCATGCAATATGGTCTTAGTCTATAATATTACTGCTAACTCAAAAGAAGACTGATTAATTTTTAGAAAACTAGTTAAATGTGAGTATAGTTCACTTGCTTCAGGCTGACTCTAAAGTTTTGATCACTTAAGTTATTTTAATTACACAGATATGGGAGCCATTATACAGAACGCTAAAGTAGGATTTTCTAAAAATATAATCTCTTCAGAAATTGTTCTTGTACTTGGTTGTAATAGAAAATAATATGAGGAAGCATATAGTATTTTTAATCATGTAATTTCTAATTTTCTTCTCAAAGAAATTCTTGATTATGAATCAATCAGAAAAAAATTGAAACTGGAAATTAAGTTTTGGAATTGGGAGAGGGGGTTGCTTTATATCTCTTGGTTTCTTTCGATGATTATTACAAGTTCATAGAGTAAAACAAAGAATCTCGGGGAATAAATTAAGATTTCTATTTGGTTTACAATCTTGTAGTAAATATTATGTTGCAACTGAGCTCGCTTCTGCCTAAGAGCGCTCCTGAGTTAGTTCTAAGTGTTAACTCTTCTTGTTTCCCGCCCCCCTCTCCCATTCCAAGGTGTCCAGTTTTCTTTCAATTCAATTCATAAACCTTTGTTAAGCGGCTCTTATGTGCCAGGTGCTAGGGACACACAGGTGAAAAAGAAATCCCTGACCTCAGGGAGCTAAAAGATTACAAGTGCCCATGCCTCCACCACATCATTACTGATGCTTGATGAATATTTGGGAAATTTCCCTAATGATTCGAATTTTTTGTTCCATAGACTCCTAGCAGCTTTATGGTTCGATTAATTTTTTTTTACGTTATTGTTATATGCGAAGTATGAGCTCCTTCACTTCCCTACCAAAAAGGGAGGAGGAGAAGGAGGCAGAAATTTCCAGAAAGAAAATGTTAAAAACCCAGAAAACTGTGTACAGGAACGAAACTGAGCCTTCACGATCTCGATTAAAAGGAACCTGAATCTTATCCCGGAACTTAAAAGTCTAGTAAGTCCCGGACGGCAGAAAGTAGATGTTTTCGCACCAGAAAATAGTGTGTCAAACTAACCATCAAATCCACATACGTTCTCCCTGCTTTTCTGAGCAAAACTGCTTTCAGCTAGAGCTTGGTGCTTTGCACCAAGTTTCTTAAGGCAGAAGACCAGGTTGTGTTTTTTTTTTTTTTTTGTTGTTGTTGTTTTGTTTTGTTTTGTTTTGTTTTCCTGTTATTACAGGCGATCAAGGAGAGGATTAATAGCCAAAACCTCCAAAATAGGCACAGTAGTGCTTACAGGAGCAGTAAATAGGCGACTTTCCTCTTTTTTTGTTGTTGTTGACTTTTAGGTCTCGGGCCAAATAAAAGCGTTATTCGCTGGGGGTGGGGCGGCGAACAATGAATAACTGCACTTCTTCCTCAGAGGTACAGACAATTTCTCCTTACAGCCACTCAACTGCCCAGATGTCCCAACGATCCCCCCTCCCCCACTGCACAGTAGTTCCTAGAGCCAGAAAAAGTGTAAAATGCTGAAATTTTAGGCAGCTGGGCCTCTGGTGTCCTGATCTAGGTAAATGTTTCGCAGGTTCCACTTTCTTTTTAAAGTTTTACCATTTTGGCTCTTCATACATAACTTTTTAATAGAGACTACAGGAAGACAGGGCTCTTCCCTCAACTCTTCACAGACCAACTTTACATTTCCAAACCCCAGAATCCTAGAGAACTGAACACAATACTGTAAAATTCTGTTTCCACATAGAATACCACCAGGGGAGTGCTCCCCATCTTCAAATTAAAGCGCTTACAAAATAAAATGACAAGAATTATGGAAGAAGGGTTCAATTGCTACAGATCAGAAATAGAAAATAATTAAATTAATTTAATGATATGTTGAGGAGAAAAGACAGACAGCAAAGTAAAAAAAAAAAAAAAAAAGTTAACACTTAAAAAGAGAGAGACCTGCTGCAAAGTGAATGTCTTGCCTTCTAAGAAAGAGCCCGCTGACTTCCTTGCAGCGCATTTGTATAGTATTTGAATTAGGATTTCTCGGCAACAAATGTGGAGAATTGTTGGGATTTACAAATTTCTCCCCAGTTCCTTTAAGTAGGTTTTCAAGTATTTCTTTTATACCTCATTTTTCATTATATACGTTTACTCATGTAACAGTCTTTTTTTCATCCCATCTGATGGACAGTAGTTTGAAGAAAGGTGATTGGGAGTGCTAGATATTTAAATAGGAAAGTAATTTTCCCTTCTTTCACCTAGAAAATCAATTATACTATAATTAAGAGAATTACATAATTTTTCTTATCTTGTTCTGTGTAGAATGAGAATAATTAAAGTTAGAGTTGTTCAAGTTCAAATCTTCTAAAAGACGGAGTTCACAAACACAGGCTCCTCTCTGGAGATCAGCTTTTTCTTAGACTGATGTTATTGTTGATGTCAATCTGCACAAGACTGACAAAGAAATAGGTGGACTGGAAAGTGAGTCCGCTATCAAAGGAGATGATTTTTTTGATCACGGGTAACTATTGCTGTGAAATTGCATTTAAGCTTCTTAGTTCAATAGAAATCACCATTTTGGAGTCCTGGCTACTATTATTTTAGAAACGTCATTAAAATCACTACCATATGCAGAATCACAAAATACCTAGAAAACCAACTCATTTAACTGATCAGGCACAGAAATGAACGCTCTAATATGTTTCCTCCACTTGGAGTCCACTGCAGCTAAAACTATTTTCTGTTTAAGGTTTATTTGTTTTTAAATAAGAACATCTGTTAATTTTGTCATTCTAATTTTAATTTCAACTAAGTCCAATTGAACTCAATTATAATACATAAAGAGGAAAAATCGGCAGTGGCGGGAACAGGGCATGATTTAAATATACAGTATTAGCTTTTGCTGTATAAAGTATAACTCGTGGTATAACCATTTCTTAACATGGAAATCAACACTTCTCAGAATAAAATAATCTTTATAATCTTGATTCCTAGAATTTCTCTACAGAGTCTCTTATCTGCTTGCATATGCCAATTCTGCCTGCAGTTATTTTTCTTTGGGAAAACTGAGTTTACTTATGTTAGAGAAATTCTAATTGAATAAATACACCAGTTTTCATTGCTGAAAAGTTTTCTTCTTTTCCTTTTTATATTCAATTCCCTGTTTTGAAAATATTTGTCTTATATTTTATTACCATGATATAGTAAGAAAGCAGAAATCCTTATTTGTTAACATTCCTTTTATTTAAAGTCCTTAACTGCAAGTTGATCAAAACATACTCCACACTTTTAAATCTCAATTATTTTCTTTGCTAAAATTAAATGAAAATATTTCCCATTACAATCACATTTATAAAAATTAACCTTTTAATTTGTTATTTAACGATCATGTAAAGCAATATCATCTGTAAAAGAAAGAAATATAAACCATGCAATAAATTAAGAACACTAAGAAAGCAAACAAGAATAATAATAAAAATCCATCTGGCTATGCTAATACCACATCAGATTTGGAAGGTGCATTAACACTGGATGAAATAAGTGAACAATGGTAATAAGTGGCACAATAAAAATAATTTTGGGACCTTGGGCCAGATTTCCAAATGAGGCACCTTACATCTTGTCTCTCCTAATCTTGTAAGAACTCTTTTTTGTTTTTGTTTTTGTTTTACTGGAAAAATAACCTTTGTACACAGGTTTGTTTATATGTTTTAAGTGTCCCTATAGTTAGATAAGCACATTTCTTTCATTTTTGTCTTTTTACTTGAACTGTCCCAACACATAGTTGATGCTACTTGAATAATTGATAGTGGGCAAATCAAAGAGTTAGAGAGCTACATGTGGGCAAAATTTTTTTAAATCAAATTTTTCTCAAATCTATACAATTTTGAGAAAGGGCTTGGAATATCAAATGAGCAGTAATCCTTGTAACATCACTTTCCCAGGCAACTTTTGAAGATGTAATATGTTTATTACCTAGGTATACGTAGGACTACATATACATAGGCAAGTGGAGAGAATATACATATATGTGTATATATATGTGTGTGTTGAAAAATTATACATAATATACATATATCCTTCTAAGTCAAGTATCTGAATGTATGTGAAAGATGATCTAAAAAACAGTACACTTGATTCTTGGATTTTGCTTGCATTTTGCTACATTAAAATCCTTCAATAGTTTTTAAAGGGGCCCCAAATCTACTTGTTTATTTTTCTGGATTCTTAACATTAAAAGCATTGCCACATACCTGTAAACTTTTGGGAAGTCGAACAGTAAAGAGAGTGGGAAAAAATACAAATATTTTACAAGTTTGACCACCTCTTTAAAAAAAAATACACAGGAAAAGAGAGAGGACTAGAGGGAGGAAAGGAAGAACAAGAGGATATATCTTTATATTTACAATTTTGGATCACTAAACTTTGCAGGAAGGATTTTAGTTTGGTTATTTGAATTGCTTTATAATAACATACACAATGCCTTTTGAACACAATAATGAAATAATAGTCTTTTGCACTGGAGGGGGAAATGATTGTGCAAAAATGTAAAATAAAAAGTTTATTAGGGCTTTATGAATGTTTTTTTGTTTTTGTTTATTTTTTTAATTTCTCCTGTTACCAGAAAGGTCATCCCAGAAAAAGAACCAGTCACAGGAGCTAAGAAGTATTTAGGACAGGTCTGGAATACACACCTTGATAGTAAGAAGGCTCCAGAGCTGAAGGCTCAATTGTGCTCCTCCCGGCCATGGAGGCAGTGCTCAAGGGCAGGCTCCCTGGCAGCCCTGCGCCATAGGGTGAGTACTGCAGAGCCTGCTCATAAGCCTTGAAGTCCAACTTGTGCTGCTGCTCGGAAGAGGACATAAGATTGTTGATGGAGAAGGGATGGTTGAAGGAGTAGTGGGGGTCCCCTTTCAGGTGCAACTGGGACTCGTGGGGAGTCAAGACATGTGCTGGGTGGGAGGGGGGCACCGAGGCTAACGCCACGGACCCAGAGGTGATTGGCGGGGCAGAAGAGGAGGCTGAAGTCTTTAGCTCCTGGGCGCCCCCTGTCGCCCCTGCTCCACTGTGGTCCAGAGGCTGGGGGCTGGCTGCGGGACCCGACGCCTGGGCACCTTCTAGCTGGGAGGATTTGCCGTGCACCCCGCGATGTAAGGGGGAATTGGAGCTTGTGCTGGAGCCTCCCGGGATCTCCTTCCTGTTGTCTGGACCTCCCTTGCCTATGCCGCCGCCACCACCACTGCCGCCTCCCGCTCCGGCTTGCTTCTCGCACTTGAAGCGCTTCTGACGACGCAGGTAGCAGCCGTTCTCGAACATGTTGCCAGAGTCTGGGTGCAGAGTCCAATAAGAACCCTTGCCAGGTTTGTCGGGAGAGCGAGCTACTTTGACAAAGCAGTCATTGAACGAGAGTGAATGGCGAATGGAATTCTGCCAGCGTTGTTGATTCTGCCTGTAGTAGGGAAATAAATCCATAATCCATTGGTAGATTTCACTCAGTGTCAGCATCTTGCTGGGAGCTTGTTGGATGGCCATGGTAATGAGAGAGATATAGGAGTAGGGGGGTTTGGCATGAGGATAGCTCCGCTTGAAGGTTTTGGCGTCCCCTCTGCTGCGGCTCAGGTTGGAAGGAGCATATGCCATAGGGCTCATGCAGGGGTTCATAGACCCAGTGTAAGGACCCAGGCCATTCATAGAGGCAGCCTGTTGAGCTCCCATGGCATTCATGCCCCCAGGACTCAGGGCCGCTCCCATGGCAGTCACCCCTGCTGCTGTCATGCTATTCATGGCACTGGATGAACCTCCCGGCATTCCAGCCACAGCCCCAGGACTTAGTCCGGCCCCTAAGCCTGGGTTGGCATAGGACATGTTGAAAGAAGCTGGCGTCATGTTGCCACTGGTGGTCATGGTGTTCATAGTCATGTAGGTATTCATGGTGTTCATTGAGCCTAGACCCGAATTCATGTTGCTAACCGGCACTGAGGAGTAGGTCTGCAGTAGGGAGAGAATAAAAGAAGATAAAGAGGGGTGGGTTAATGCAGAGGGAGATGAGTGATGGATGTGGGTAATGAGTTGACCTCGGGCCATCTGCATTCCCCTCTAATCCAAAGAACCACTCAATACATATAAATAATCTATAGACTGTCCTTATACTCAGCAAAGAATGGGGCCAAGAAGAATAAGGAGGGGGAAAAAAGGAAAAACAAATTCAAATTTCCACCAACATAGAAGAAATACTTACATAAACATGGCCCAGAAAGAGAGATATTAATATCAGAAGTTAACCAAAGCCCACTTTCTATCTACTCTTGTGTCTTCCTCTATTTTGTTACCCTAAATTCTGGTTTCTTTTAAGAAATATACACAACCTCCTCTCTCCCCCAACCCCCCCAAAAAAGCTTTGGAAATGAAAGACCTTTCTTATCTTCTGTTGTCTTAAAAAAAAAAAGAAATTCTTTATATTATATTCACTAAATCCAACTTTCAGAAAGATCTCCAAGAAAAAAAGACATAAGAGAAGGCATTCCTTTTGTTACTTAAATGCAATTTGTAAGGCCTGAGGCTGGGTTGCAACAGACTTTTAACCAACACTCTCTCCTTCAGTATATTATTTGTATACTACTACTTATCAGAAATTATCTAAAATCATAAAGGAAAGAGCATTTCCTAATGCAGAGCATAACTGACCTTTAGAAATCTTAAGCAAATAGTAGGGTTTTTTGTGTTTTTTTTTTTTAATTTCCACATAGCTTGGTAAAATCACCATAAAATTTGTTAGGGTTGTGCAAATTAACATTTAAAGTAAATTTGGAAGGGGATAGAGGAGATCCCAATGTATACATTTAAGTTTACTGTAAGTACATAGCACATTTTTGAAAATGTTCAGATACTTGTAATAATTTCTGTTCATTCTCTAATACCCTCAATATATTTCAGACTATGGTAATATAGTACATCAACTGTAATATTTATTGATACAGTAAAATGGACACTTTGATCTTTGTAAAGCATTATCTCCAAGTAGAAAGCTTTATCAGTGAGCTACAACCTTGATGCTATATCAAAGAAGCTGGGAAATGAACAATTTCAGCCATTTAAAATTTCTCAAATGTTAATTCTATTCATTAAAAGTTCAACTTAACATATGCATCATTTTATTGATTTATATTCACAGCCTAATCCTACATAGGAGCTCTTTGACCAGAAATAAAAGTTTCAGTGTGACTGAGATAGAAGCAAACAGCTGAAAAAATTTACATTCTTTTAAAAATTATCCTAAAATAAAAAAAAAAAAAACTTCACAACAGCATTTTGAAAGTGTGTCCTGAATGAAAATAATATAATGTTTCCAAAGAATAAGCAGGAAATTGCTGATTTTTACTTAGGAAAATATTTGATTCTTATAAACAATTGTCACAAAGTTATGTTTTGTCTTTTTCCTACTTCAGAAAATAAAAAAAAAATTAAAGCGTATTAAAAGGTTACATGAACTTGTTTGTTCGTGTTTAAATATGCACATGTGAATATTATAAGTGCAATTATGTTATCTGTGAAAATAATTCCTGTTACTATACTAAGCTGTCTATGGAATTTAGATATTACTTTTTACACAGGGACATACAATTCTCAGCAAACTCAGACTGAAAGGATGTATCCAGGAAGTGACAGTGTGTAATAAATCTTCTGAGTAATCACAGGGTAATTTCATGAGAAAATGGGTTTTAGTAGGTGGTAGGTCTATCTACTCTTTCTCAATATTCTTTTGTGCTTATTGTAAAATAAAAGTCACCCAAACACGCAAAGGGAAAGAGGGGGAGGGGGAGGGGGAGGGGGAGAGGGAGACTACAATGAAGAGAAACAGGTTCTCTCTGCAATGGGCCGATTCATCTCTCATCATCGCCACCCAGTGGTTCTATCTAGGAGCTTTCGCCTTTTCCTCAAAGATCTTTCTAAAAGATTAAGTTTTTGTTTTGTTTTTGAATGAACGACTGATTGATTCCCTTGGGTCCATTAGTTTTTCAGCTACTCTGATCGAGAGATATTTGGAAATGAGAAAAATGTGAGGGGTGAGGGGGAAGAAAAGGGTAATAGGGGGACGGAGAATGGAAGCATCAGCTTTGCAACGAAGCTTTTTTTTTTTTTTTCTTTCTCCAAGGGCTTCATTTCAACTTGCCCATGTTCCTGCCTGCCTACACTATGGCAGGGCTTGTGCTCCAGTTTTCCGCTTCGTGGAGGCAAGTGCTTCATCAAAGGAGAAAACCTACAAAATCTGCTTCTTCAAACGTCTAAGCCCTTCCTATAAGATTCATCTGACCCCATATCTCAATCCTTAGATTATGGTTTGTTTTCGTTCGTTTAGAACTAGGCATGGTTGGCAATTGTTGCAGAATCTAAAACCTCTTCAGTCCCACGAATTAGTTTATCCTCTCCTGATTCCCTGTATCCCCGTTCTACTTTCCTTCCCTTCATGTGGATCTCCCAGCTTCACTTACCTCCTGAGATTCCGCGTAGTAGCTGTTCCAGTCGCTAGTTTCATGCCCTTCCATTTTCACCGTACCTAACATCATGGAGCCAACCTGCCCGGTGTAATCATCCAGCCCTTTACAAAGCGGCGGGCAGCAAAGAAGGGAGAAGGGGGAGAAACAACCAGCAACAACAACACTACATAAAAGCCTAGTCACCAACCAAACCGGCACCCCACGTAGGAGGAAGCCAATTCCTGGTGTACTCTTTATTGCAGCTGGTGGGGGGAGGGTTGACTAGAGGGAAAGGCGTGGGTGAGAGACACTTGAGAAAGTGAGGAAGTGCCGGCTGGGATGCGAGTGGAGTTGAGCTGATGTGGATCTTACGTCGCCCAAGTGCCCACCTCCTTCTCCTCTCCCCATTTGTCCGCTGCACAAAGACGCTTGCACCTACAAAGCCAAAGATGCACCTGCTAACAAACGGGCACCAGCCACTCGCAATACCTCCCACCCGTCTCCCTCTCGGTCACCCCAACTCCCTTCTTTCCTTCTCGTGCCTCCCCCTCCCCCAAACTAAGGCGTCACTTTATTTGCAGAGCAATGTAATTGGTTTAAGGTTGGAGGGAGAGGAAAGAAGCAAGAGGGAAGAAAACAAAAAGGGAAATACTCTCCTTGGGAAAGAAAAAAGTGGTGCCGGCCTCAGGATCGCAGATCTCCGTAAATGAATGCTGTGGCTGAGGTGCTAGTGGCGGGGAAGGCTCTGTTTGAATTGAAAGTCAAAGGACAGCCGGCGTCAAAGCCTGGAGATTAGAAGACTATGTGCACTAAACTGCAAAAGAGGTTCCCCTTACTTGGACACCCTACTGTTTTCCAGATGGCTGCTTGGGAACGGCTGCCATCACAGAGCCTAGTAATGCCAGCCTAGAGCCTTTTTTTTTACGTCCACTATTCTCACTCCCTCCCACCCCCACCCCGGCCCCAATTCTACAATGTGTTCTCTCAAATCTCTTTCCGATCTTTTTCCTTGTTCAACTTTTCAAAGTTCAACCCTGGGATTTTCTATAGTCAGGAGTGTCTAGGATGCTGACGTGCTCCAAATCCAAGACTTTTTTTTTTTCCGACCTAGCTTCCGCCTCATTACAAAAATAATAATAGTTTTTGCTCTGTCACTGGGAATCCAGTCATCTGAGTCACCCCAAAATGACGTTAAAGCCAACCCCAGAACACCCAGGCTAGCAGCACACCGGGATGCACTGAAATGTAACCTCTACCTGCGGCTACAGCAGGTGAGTCATTGTAATAATTTTATATCTATATTTTTTTTTCCTTGATTGCATTGTCCATTTCCCTTGTCATCTGAAGCAATGATTATAAAAGGAAAAAGAGAAAATGAATGCAGATATCTATGTATAAAGGCAGGCAGTAGGAAACATCTATTTTTTGCTTCCTCACCTTATTTCTCCTTTCCTTTTTCTATGCCCCTTGGAAAAGGGATTGAGGCATGCCTATAGTTTTCCCTAATAGAAAAAGGTCAGAGTTAGGAATTGGGAGGAGGGGCAAGGGGAGTCGTCTGAAGTTTCTAAATCATTTGACTCATTTGAAGAGAAAGATCCACTCAGAGTCCGTTTCTGAACTGTAAAAAGGCATTGTTCCTTTAACTGCTCTCCCCACCATAGCCTCATTTTCATCTATAATTTCATCTATGATCAATTACTATAACTGATAAGACTCAATCACAGCCTCCTGACTTAATATCTACCATGACTACTATAGATTAGAAGTGAGAAAATTTACATTTAAAAAAATGTCTTGGCCTTCATAAAGTAATGGTCCTGACAGGACTTATGTTATAAGAAAAACCATTTTTTTTTCCAGTTTGCTTGGGTCTAAGGTAGTACCAACTCACTAGATGATAATAGAAGAGGATGTATGTGTTATGTGTATGCCTGTGTAACATCCTAGATATAACTTAAGTGACTTGCTAAGTAGTGACTGCTAAAAAAGTATCTGAAAAGAGATTAGAATTCAAGGCATTTTGACATGGAATGTAGCTCTTCACTCATCATGGAGAGCTTGTAATCAAAAAACCTGAGTTCAAATGATGTCTTTGTTATTTCCTGGCTAGTATGATCTCAGGCAAGTGTGATCTCAGGCAAAGTAACATATTTATTCCTCAGTTTCATCATTTATAAAATAAGAGGATTGGACAAGGTGATCTTTTAGATCTCTGAGATTTTTCTTTGTTGTTCTAGTATTCTTCGTTTGAGTTTCTGGCAAAAAATGATTCTTAATAAACAAAATAATCGAGTTTTTATAGGTGTTTATCTTAATATTATTTTAAGAAATTTTTAAAAAATTTTCTAAACAATGCTATGGATAGCTAATAATAATGATTATTCTTGTTCTTTACTCTTTAAATTGTTTTTTCTTTAAAGTATGGCAAAATTCCTACATTAATCCTTGAAACAAGCAAATTTATTAAATCAGTAATCTTTTACTTTCTGTCAGCATCATAATTTTAATTCCATTTGAAAAGTATTGGGATGCTGTTATTAAAAGAGAATTTTCCTTATTCCTTTCAAGTACTGTGAGTGACTTTGTTGCTCTCTTTGATTATCAAATTTATTTTTAATGATTTGAGTATTTTTCAAAGATATTCCATCCTCTGAGAGTGGAAGATTTGAGATGGGGTGTTTGGAAGGAAAATCAATTTCAAGATAAACTGCCAAACAGAAGACTGTTTTGGTTCCCAGTTTATTTTCTAAAACTTTCTAAACTTGACTTGTCCAAGAAAATTATCTTGAGAGAATTATAGAATTATCTAGTCAAACTCATAAGTGAAAAAGAAATATCCTCCAAACAGCCAACATGTGATTAAAGCTTAAAGACCTCCAGTGAGAGAGAACTCACTACTTCCTGGAGTACTATTTGTTTAAAAAGAAGGAAGGAAGGAAGGAAGGAAGGAAGGAAGGAACGAAAATAGGAAGAGAGGGAGGAAGAGAGTTAGAAAGGAAGGAAAGAAAGAAAGAGAGGAAGGAAGATAGGAAGAAGGAAAGGAGGATGATAGGAAGGGAGGGAGGAAGATAGGAAGAAAAGAAGGGGGAAGACAGGAAAAGGAAGAGAAGGAAAAGAGGAAGGAAGAGAGGAGGAAAGAAGGAAGAGAGGGAGGGAGGGAGGAAGGAAAGAAGGATGGAATTGAGGAAGGTAGGAAAAAAGGGAGGGAGGGAGGAAGATAGGAAGAAAGAGAGGGAGGGAAGAAGGAAGCAAAGAAGAAAGAGAGGAAGGAAGGAAAGAAGGAAGGGAAGGAAGAAGAAAAGGAAGGAGGAAGGGAGGGAGGGAAGAAAGGAGGGAGGTAAGAAGGGAGGGAGGGAAGAAAGAAGGGAGGGAGAAAAATAGGAAGAAGGAAAGAAGGGAGGGAGGGAGGGAGGAAGAAAAGTAGGAAGAAAGAAAGGAAGGAAGAGAGGGAAGGAGGGAGGAGCAGCAGTTCTTATTTGCCTTCAAAATGTAAATAACAATTCAAAGAAATTTCCCAAAAGTATCTGTAGGAACTAAAACTATTTTGACTGCTAGGTTATATACCCTGTCTTTTGTTTAAAAACTTTTGTTTTCAAAACTTCAAAACTTCAGACCACAATAAAGTCATAGCACCTACTGTTGTTTATTTATTGTGCAACATAAATTTTCCATCAGTGTGCCAGTAATGCAGTGATGATATAAGGATCCTGCATTTAAATAGTAACATATTTCTGGCTTTGGGGGACTTTCTCATTGATTGTGGTTTCTAAATATAGATACCTAAGGCCTCAAATTGATCTCATAGATGTGAAATCACTAGAAATACAATTAGCTCCATATCAAGTTTCTCTTGAAGAATGGTTTTCAGGATCATTGAGCATAATATAGCCTAAGGTATATTCTATCCTAATTATCAATCAAATAAAATTCCCAGGATATTGCAAATGAATTATCACAATTTATATTTTTTATTGTCTTTGGGCCTTAAAATTTTCCACCTAAATATTGGTAGTTAGCAAGTATTATTATGCTAAGCACAGTAATACTAAGAAAGTTAGTTTCCTATATTATGGAAAGCCCCTCCTCTGCATTAATCTTCAGTTTGCTTATATATATCCAGAACATGTTCTGGAAAAGTTTCCTAAATCCTCCTGCCAAATCAACCCTTTTGAATCCTTTCAATGTCCCCTTTCACATCTTTTTCTTCCTATTTCTTATTTTTTAATGAATTAGTATTTCTAAAATTTTTACTGAAAAGAAAATTTATTTCTTAGTCCTAATACTTATGCTAAAATTATATCAAAATTATTATATTTAAGTCTCAAAATGTTATTTCTTAAATGTAAGATCAGGACCTGGGGATCTGAAGAAAAGCTAGGCTAGCTGAGTTAAAATAGTCAACACAATGGTTTAATTGGGAATAAGTATGAGTCAAGAACAGTATGAGAGTGTATGATACTTTTCTGTGACTAAGCAGTGTAGTAGGATTGAACAGTAATTATTCTGAAAAAGAAATAGGAGTGTTAGTGAATTTAAAGCTCAACAGGAATCATCATAGTGTAGCAGCTTAAATAAATAAATAAATAAAGCTTATCTTGGGATACATTAAAGAAGGCATAGTCTCCAGGAATAAGGAGGTGATGGTTTCACTAGCATCCATCATTATCAAACCTCAACTGGAGTATTATGTTCAGTTCTAGGCATCAAAGTTTAACAAGGACATTGAGAAGCTTCAAAGGGGAAAGGAAGCAGTGAATGGTCTTGAGTCTTTGACATGAGCTTCAGTTGAAGGAACTGGATATAATTTAGAGAAGACTAGAGGAATTTTGCTCAGCCTTCAAAGTATTTGAAGGGGTGTTGTAAAGAACAGAAATTAGACTAGTTCCAAATAGACAAATTTAAGCTGGTTATTTGGAAAACGTTCCTAACAATTAGAACTGTCCAAAAATGGAATCGATTGCTTTTATTCCTTCTTGGAAGTCTTCAAGTAGAGTCTGGATGACCACAGTTATGATGAATTTTTCTTTCATGTGTAGATTAGACTAGATGGTGACTGAGGTCTCTTCCAACACTGAAATTTTCTGAGTCAGTAATTCCATATTTTTGAAATCTGATAAACCAATGAGTGAAGAAGCAAAGAAGAAAGGTCTTAACTACTGAATACCAAAGGTGGAAAGAGAAAAGACTAATTTTGGTGTAAATCAAACATAAGGCAGAAGAGGATAAGAGAAACATCTCCCCTATTTTAAAGAACTTCCTAAAATGAAATTGCTGCCTCTTTCCTTCAGCCCCAACAGTTTTTCCTTCTGTAGGCTACTTTACTTTAAGGCAATTCAAATACTACAAATTTCCTTCAATATCCATACTCCTTTCTTAATATTATTCCATTTATAACTACTCTGAGAACTTTCACAGTCAAGGAAAAGCAAGAGATAGAATAATTTATGGTTTACTAAGGGTAAGCCCTTACAGGTATCATTAACACCTAAATCTGCTTTACAAATCATAAACTGAGACTCAGAGAGGTTAAATAATTTACCCATGGCCATCTAATAAATGTCAACTCCAGGTTTAACATACACACATGGTCCTTCTGCTATTTAACATTCCGCCTTTTTAGGTGAGGGTTTTTGTTGTGCTCCTTTGATTATCCTTGCTTCTACTTACCAGAGATTTAGTAAATATTGTCTGTCAGTACTGAAACCTAGCTGGGACTATTCACCACAGAGGGTGAGAGAGCCTCTAGATTGACTTCAATGGATGGAACCTGACTCCTCCAGGGAATTGTTTCCTCTCTCTTCCCCCATTTATTTGCTGATATGTTCTGTTCATTAGATTTACTCTAGTCAGGCAGGATTTCCCAGCCAACTAAATACAATGTTTACTCGATGGATCCTCAGAGGGATTTGCCAGATAGTTTTCCTCTTTGGAAACCCAAGTGGTATGGTCTGGTGCCTATCTCCATTCCTTAGATAAGAAGCTTAAGTCTCCCTAGTAGCAAGGTAAGAACTCAGTTGTCTTAATGAAATCTGAGGTTTATCTCTTGATGTGGTAAATTGCCTTGCTCCTAATGTCCTCAGTATTAGGACCTAGAAACAACTGCAATTCTTAAATCTAAAGGGTATGATGCTTGATCTCCACTATTCTCTCATCTCCCACATGTTACTGAAAGTGAAGACCAGAAATTCAAGTACATAGTGGTTTCTTCTACCTCTTCAGGCTTGTCAAAGGCTGGGTTTGGTTGGCTTGTGGGATGTGGGGCAACTACATC
This sequence comes from Myrmecobius fasciatus, assembly GCA_023553655.1. Classification (NCBI taxonomy): domain Eukaryota; kingdom Metazoa; phylum Chordata; class Mammalia; order Dasyuromorphia; family Myrmecobiidae; genus Myrmecobius; species Myrmecobius fasciatus. Next base: position 339,874 of record JAJPUD010001681.1, on the reverse strand, counting down.
TGGCCCTTTTTAGGTCAATATAGTTCCCTATCAGACAGCTGCTGAGAAGACTTGGCTAACAAATCTATTCACAAAGCAGATGTGAAACTCCAAACCTAGGCAGTTGTATCACAGGTACTGGAGAAAAGTTCTGGGACTGGGCATTAGGCACTCCTCACAAGATGCCTTTGGGGATAGGGCTAGAGCCAGTTATTTTTTTGTGATGTCTCTGGGGCTTTCCTTTCTCCTATTTCACCTACTTTGCTTGAAAATTTTATAATCTCAGCTGTACCCATTTGTACAAAGTTGATCATAAAAAACACAGGTAGAACCTGCTGGAGATCTCCTCCCTTCTGCTCACTCCCCCACTTATTTCCCACCCTCACATCTAAACCTGAATTCCTCCCCCCACTACGAAGTTCTTCCAGTCCTTCCTTTCTTCCCTCTCCATCCTTCTCCCTTTCACTCACCTGGCAAGTTCCTTCCTTCCACCCCGTCTTTTTCCTTCCTTCCTTTTTCACCGGCCCTTCCCTTCTACATTCTTGCAACATCCCCAGCCCCTCACTCTTCAATCTTGCCAACCTTCCAATAAGTCGTAAAAAACAAATCATAAGCATTTTATTCACAGGGAATTTATTCAGTACAAGGAGAGCAGGATGTCAAACCCGGACCTACTCGCTCTCCTCCCTTTAGCCGTAGGCTACAAAACCCTTTTTTTTTTTTTTTTGCAGGTAACTGCCGGGGTTCGCCAGTCAGCCCATTTTTGACCTCTTTAAACGAACTAGGATTTAAACGGTGAGTTTCTAGCTTGGTGACTGCCAAATATAAGAGAGAAGATTCTCTAAAAGTGGGAAAGAGTAGAAATCATTGCTACCAAAAGTCGAATTCTGGTGAACTGCTTGAGCTGTGAGCATGTGCTGGAGCCTAAAAAAGTTCAGGAATTAAATTCCCTTAAGTTTACGGCTGTTCATTTCTCTGCAGCTTTTCCTGTATTCTTATCAGTTCTGTTAAAGAGAAAGCAGTTATCAAGTATATAGAAATTATAAGAAAACATATATCCTCCTTCAAACAAACAAAAAATACAAAAGAACCTCCTCGTTCTTAACCAAATTTCCTTTCTGACAATTTAAAGTTCCTTGTAAAGAATCAAGACTGACCCTCACTGTTGACACTCTCCCCTCTCTCTTTACACACACACACACACACACACACACACACACACACCCCTTATTTTAATTTGTGATTCTTCCCATTGTCCACAAAGTAGGAAAAAGTGGGATTCTATGGCTACTTTTGGAATTGAATAAAAAATTCAATTCTTCAACTTTGTGGTTAGAACTCATGATTTTACAGAGAGGCCAGAGTTGCCTTCAGTCAAGCTCTCTTCATATATAAAATGCATATAATATTCTCTAAAGCAACATTGCTTTCACAATGCAGTTTGAGGAAAGCGGTTTGTAAACTTTTTTTTTTTTTTTTTTTTTTTTTAGTGGGAATTATTGTGGTGCAGTGGAAAGATCTTTAGTATAAAAGTCAAGTCTTGGGTTCAAGTCTTCAGTTCTGCCCTTATTATGCATAAATCACAAACTTTCCAGGTTCTTACTTCCTCTTTTGGTATAAATTAAACTATTTAAATTACAAGATCTAAGCCTGGGAATTATATCCCCTTTCCTGAAAGTATTAATTTAGTCTTGAACAGGTAAGTTTTGATGAGAGATCTCCAGTTGAAAGTGACCTTAAATAACATGTAGTCCACCACCCCCTTCCACCCCTACCTCCATTTTAGAGGTGAAGAAAATATAACTATTCAACTTATCCTATGTTTAATCAAATAATAAAGGTCAGAGACAGGATTTGAACAGTTCTTTGAGTACATATTCATGTCTCTTTCTATACACTATTTTCCTATCAAGTTCTATAAGAGTCCACTTCTTTGATACCACCTATAAATGAAGAGGCCTTTTATAAAAATATTTGAATAAAATAAGGAAAAGCCTACCAGAAGTCATTAAATCATTTTTCAAGTCAGAAGTGACCTTAAATGTCCCAGAAAGATAAGGGTATTTGTTTATTTTTTCCTTAAACTTATCCAGACCATAGGAAAGGAACTCAGAGATTTCCTTTAATGACACTATTAACCTTAATAATCCTACTATCTTTTAGATTTTGGGGATAAGAATAGAATATTAGGTAATAGAACAGTTATAGAAAGTTGGTTATTTTAGCAGCTATGAATTATGTACTATTCTTGAAAAATATTTAGTTTAGAAACTTATAAAGTTATAGCACAATCAGAAACTTTATATCAGTAATCATAATTTTAAAAGCATAATTTTTAAAAGCTGTATGGTGGGTAGAGTGCAACCTTGAAATCAGGAAGACCTTTCATAAATCCTGGATATATGACTTTGGAGAAGTCACATAATTTCTCAGTGTCTAAGTTGCAGAGAAAGTATTAACCTGCCTTTGCAAGGAACTTTCCTAAAGCTGGAGCTCTCTATATTAATGAAATTGCAGGTTGAATTTCTTATCCTTATGTTAATTTTTTATATATAAGAACCATTAACTCAGTAATAGATCACTAAAAAGTTGAGGCATTCTTTTTTCAATTACAAAGTTCTTTTTAATCACTCTTTTTTGCTGTTTGTGCAGTCATACACACACACACACTCTCTACTAAATATGTAACTACAAAAATGTGAGCACTTGCACTTTTATTTGTAAAACTTGTCCTCCCCCCCAAAATTGCCTTCAAAATGGCTGCACAGAGCCTTAGACTGCAACTGAATTTACATCTGAAATAATGATATTAAGTAGCCTATTTGTCCACACAATGACTTTCATGAATGATGATTGTGCTTACAACAAATTCCAGTATGTTGGCTACTTGAATATAATGGGAACACCTGTGGTTTCATCGGCATGAGGAATTTACTGCAATCACAACCAATCAATGAATTATAGTTGCCTTAGGAACTTGGAGGTTAAGTGACTTGCTTAGGTCCACACATCTAGTAAGTGAAAGAGAAAGGTTGCTAACTTAATTCAGATTGTAAACTCTACTTCTTGTTTTCTGGACATAAACTGGGGAATCAGGGACATTCATTTTCATGTCATCTAATTTGAGAGAGGAGGTGCAAAAAGAAAGCAAAAGGGAAGAACCAGTGTACACACACACAGAGGCACAACATTCTATTTACACCTCCAGCTTTTTTTTTTTAACACATAGCTTTGATGATTTTACTTGTATGAAGCTTACCCCCAGAACGTGAGAGTTATATAACTTTATCACATCAGACACAGCTACTGTTGTGACATAAAGTTCCAAAAGAAATTGTGAGGTTGTTTTTCTTTTCCTTAACTTCCCAGAAGTGATCACATTCTTCACATTGCCGATTTGTTCACTTTATTCCACAAATGAAAAGATGACCCCTTGGCTTTTCAATAGATATTCATTAAAAGCTAAATAAGCCCATCAACTTTCCCTCAACCAAAGTGCTAAACATTAGTAGTAAAGGAAATCCCTGTGTTTAAATTATGTGTTTAAATTGGCAAACAAATAAAGCAGAGCTTACAAATTTAGAAGGAAAAGACTTGTAACTACAAAATTATTTCTGTTGGCATAAGATTGGCAAGCACAGACATCTTGCAAACAGCCATGCAGAGTTCACACACATGGAGCTTAGGGGAGCCAATGTGTGTATATTTGCTAAGGGTCACAGATATGATGCCCTGGTTACTGACACTAACAGCTTGCTGAGCAGTTGAGCTCTATGAGAGTAACTAACAGGGCTCCTTAAATTAGATCATTTAAATTAAACATTACTCAGACTTTTAGGATGCAAACACTTTTATTTTACAGCCTGTCCCTGTGGAATTTAATCATTTCAGGGCACTACCAAATCCCTGCCAGAATCTACTGTGATGTTGCCAGGTATTAATCAGAGACCCAAAGTGTCAACCTTTCTTCCTGAAGATTTTATTTGCCATGAAATTAGTTTTAGAAGATTCAATAAATTTGTAAGGGTGAATGTTAAAAACTATCTACACATATGTTTTGAAAATAAAAAGCTTTACAAATTAAAAAAATTAAAAGAAAAATATTATGAAGAAAAAAAAGCTTCATGAAGACAAAAGCAAATTTTTGTTAGGGCTATTTATTTTCTAGCTGTTGGTTGCTTTCATTCTAAATATCATAGACTAAAAACCAACTGAAAAAAGTATCACAGATAGAAAAGCTGTAAAAATTAAAGTATAATATCAATTAGGGACAGGGATAGGGACTAGAACCTTGATTTAATTGATTTAGCAGACTTTCTTGGTGAAATAAACTCCATCTATTAAAGCAGGTAATATAGAGTCTTAGAGAGTTGCCTAGAGTACCAAGAGTTTGAGTGACTCAACCGGAGTCACAATCCTTCAATTAAGATCTTGTATCTTCTTGCATAGTTCTTCCTATCTAGACTGGAGCAAATAAGGTTACTATCTCAGGATTTCTAACTAACAATTCAACAGGAGATTTGAACCTAGCATCATCACCATTATAGCCTTCCAGCTTTCAGATCAAAATGCTATATCCAGGATGCCTTTAAACAGGTGCTTACTGTGAGACTGGAAAAAATATTTCATATTCCCAAGACATTTCAGACCCTTGTGTCAAGAGCCAAAAGGAAGCAAGAATGGAAGGCATACTCCTGGTCACATAAATATCATGGATGTAGATTAATATTTTTTTAAAGTTCTTTTTTAAGGGTTTTTTTTTTTGTTTTGTTTTTAACAAAAGTCCTTCTGGACTTATAGAGTAACACTGGCAGAAACCTTACAACTAATTCAAAGTATCAGGGTGACAAGAAAGAGGGAGAGATTCACCAGAGAGGGGAAATGAAGTAAGAAGAGGCATTAGATTATCCATTTTTAACAAGGAGGGATGTGAGAATAAGAGTGATATAATGGGGAAGAAAATAGAAATAACAGGCATTAAAAAGTAATACACTTCTTCAGTGAGAAAACATCTAGAATAAATCACAGGATGGATTTTTAATTTTAACTGAATCATTAGTTTTCTTCTTCTAAACTACTTTTAGTACGGTATTTATATGGAGATTTAAGGATTTAAAACATTTTACATAAGTTTTCAATTGAGCTTTCACAGTACTCTAGTTAGTGATGTAGATATAATTCCCATTTTACAGATAAGAAAATTGAAATTCAAAGAACTTAAATGATGCCAATGAATACACAGGTAGTAATGAGAACTAATATTGAAATCAAGATCTTTCTTACATCACCACCTCCAGCTATACTGCCAAAATCTGTACCAAGAGAATCTTGACATCTTTTCCAATAGTTCTCCCTTCTATACTTCTTCAACTGGGAAAAGGAAGCAAGAACAAAATATTCATACTTCTAGGAAAAGACTGAAGCTTGTACTTTTAGTTTTCTTGCACATTTTAAAACTCTTTGATAAATATGGCTGAGAATTCCTCGAATATTTTTGTAATTGTCTACGTGATAGAACTCCTAACATTATAGTTTTTTAAAATCCATTTAATATTAAGGGAATACGGATTGGACTTGTGTCATTTCATTAATATAGGAAAATTCCTGTTGAAGACTTTCCAATGAAGGTCAGCACATTCTCTGCAATTTAGGGTCTCAGAGACTTTTGCCCAGAATACTGAGACTTTCTTAGTCACATAGCCTACCATGTGACAGTGGTTCTTTCCACTCTGCCCGCTGGTATTGTGCGGCACTGATTTCCCCAGCTCTGTGGTATTGTTTTTAACAAGAGCATTTACTTACCGCCGGCCCTTCCCTCCCCATCCCCCCAGTCCTTTTACCTTAAATTGTGTCAGTCATGACATCATCTTTTATCAAATTCTTTGATCCCATTTTCTGACAAGGCTCCATTTTTGTTAGGGGTAAAACATTCATTTACATTGGCTTTAGTGTAAGCAAGTTTTATTATTTTTAAAAAGAAATTTTTATTATTTTTTAAAAACTTGTTACAACTATTGTAAACAAACATGTAGATGTTGCTTTAAGATCTTTAAAATGCTTTCCTCACAACTTTGTGAGGTGATAGTGAAAGCTTTATTATGTTCATTTTTCCCGGAAGGAAACCAGAGGCCAAGGGAGTTTCAATGACTGCTCATAGTGACAGCAGGAGCAAACATGGGAAGCCAGATGAGTGTACACCATTTTCTACTAAGCACACTGTCTTAAAGTAAGCTCATCTTGTTATACAATTATAGAGTACTCGAGTTTTATTTAACACATTTTTTTCTTGATGGGGGGAAAAAGTACCTTAAGGGTATCTACAAAAGGTATCTAAAGGACTCCGATGCACCCACATATTCAACAAATTAGAGCTATTTTGACCTATAAACGCTGAGGAGAGAACAAAAAGGGAAGTTCATTTTCCAATAGAGCTCTCTTTCTCTCACGTTGCAGTATTAGTCAATTCGATTGTAACTTCAGCAACAGCCTTCATTTAGCATCTTGTGGGGTTTTGAACCCTGAGTTTCCAAAAGGCAAGATCAAGATCTGGAGTAGTGGGTCTTAACCTTTTTGTATGTCACAGATCCCGTCTGACTGTATATTGAAGCCCACGGACTTCTTTTGCAAAATAGGAATTTTAAATGAATAAAATATATAAGATTATAAAGGGAATGAAATAGATTTCAAAGTGTTCGAGGACCCCAAGTTCAGAATCCCCTGACTCTGCATACTGGATAGTCAGCCTTCTAAACTGCGTCCCATAAACTCACCCATAACCTAGCCCCCTAGTGGCTGAGTCATTAGTTGCGACTTCCGGAGGGTTCTTGAGGGTACAAGGTAGAGGTGGAATCCACTTCGTTCACGTTTTTAAAATATCTCTGCGGTTCTGAGCGCGCTGGCTTACTTATGAGGACAACGCTTCGCAGTGCTCCATCGTAGCAACACCAGTGTCTCACAATCAGTTCTCTGCTCGAAAACTGGGGCGGGGGGAGGGGGGAGGGGGAGAGAGGAAATAGAAGGCAAGAAACGAAAATGCCTGTGCCGTACCAGTACTTGATGGTTCCTCCATCATCTTTAAAACAAAACACCAAAAATGATTCAATGCAAGAAACAATCACATGCTATTCTGTCAGATCCTAGATGCCAATATCGAGTCTAAGAAATACCTGAAAAAATTGGGGAAGGGGAAATTGGAATGTGAAGATGTGGAAACCAAAGGAATACTGAGAAAAAATTTAGATAATTTGGAACTTACTCAAGACCTCTTTTTCACCTCAGTGGAAGGCAATATGGTGTAGAAGAACATCAAATTGGTTGTGATTTCAAGAGTTTTGCGTGTGAATCATGACTCTAGCTACTGTCTTCTCTAGTGAGATCAGGTCTCTCTTCCTTTTGTTAAATGAAAGGGATCATCAGATGATTTTCAAACTCCTCTTTAGCTCAATAAACTATAATTCCTTCCCCGTTTATTCAAAAAGCTGAAAGCAAAAATGAGTCCCCTTGTCCCCTAGCTCTTTCGGGGAGAACTATGAGCAGCCACTCAAACACTTAAAAAAATTTAAAAAAAATATTAAAACCAAAGGAATAAGTGAGCTGCTACCTTTTGAAATAGAAATATTAAATTTCCCAAGAATGTTTCTTTTTCGGAACCCAAGTCTAGCTGGATTTAGCATAATTGGGACATTGCTTTAATTCTTGTTTTTTTTTTTTTTTAACATTTCAAAGTATCAAAAAAAAAAAAAGTTACATGTTACCATAGGTTTACAAGAAAACTCAGCTGATCTTGAAAGCTAAAATAATAATAAAGAGTAGTAAGTGACTTGTAAGGCTTTTTGTTAGATATAGATGCATCCGCTGAAGATGGCATTGCATCAACTGATTAAAATTTGTGTACTAAATAAGCATGCTGACATTAGAAGGCAATGCAACTAAGTAGCTTTTTTAAAAAAAATATCCTGCAAATTTTAGAAAGGACTTGAATGATTAATGAAAGCTCCAAAATAATGTGCTAATTTTGGAAATTCTGCCTTAAATACTAATCAAAATTTAAGTAGCTAAAATACAATTATTTTTATTTCCCAGGAGAGGAGTTTGGGGAGCTTATTAATTTTTCTTGCATGTGTAGGGATTTATATTAGTGGGGTCAGATCTAAGAAGTCTATATATGCAGACAGTTATCATCACTTAATGCAAGCTCAGATTTTACAGTATACTTAGGGATAACCTTTAGTTTGGTTAAGAGTAAACAAGACATTGGTACTCTAAGCCCAATGTTTGGGCTACACAGTCCAGGCAACTTTCATATATAATTATCTTTAGAAAAGAAATTGTTCTGTTCTCAGAATAACTAAAACCTTCATAAAAAAAAACCCATAGTTCAAAAAATACTAATAAAACCCTTTTCAATTGCTAAGTGTGATTGGAATGCTAAATAATAGTTACTAACTCCATTTTAATTCTAGGCCTTATGGCTGATTTAGTTGTCTTTCCTTAATTTTCTTGGGGGGGGGGGGGAGGGATTTTGCTTTCTTTATCCTTTTCTCATTCCTTTCTGTATGTCTTATGAATGGATCCAGAGGTCTCATTTCTTTCTTTTTTTTTTATTAAAACTTTTTGTTTTTAAAACATATAGATAATAGATAATTTTCAACATTCACCTTTATTTATTTATTTATTTTGCATTTTATTAAATCTTTTTATTTGCAAAACATATGTATGGGTAATTTTTCAACATTGACTCTTGCAAAGCTTTCTGTTACAAATTTTTCCCCTCCTAGCCCCACCTCTCCCCTAGATGGCAGGAAGTCTACTCCATGTTAATTATGTTAAAATACTTGACAAATCGAATATGTGTGTACATATTTTTACAGTTATCTTGCTGTACAAGAAAAATCAGATCTACAAGAAAAAAAAATCTGAGAAGGGAAACATAATGCAAGCAAACATCAATAGAGAGCATGAAAATGTTATATTGTGGTCCACATTCATATCCCTCTCTTTGAGTATATATGGCTTTCTTCACTGAACAATTGGAACTGGGTTGAAACATTTCATTGTTGAAGAGAGCCATGTCCATCAGAATTGATCATCATATAGTATTGTTGTTGCTGTGTATAATGATCTCCTGGTTCTGCTCATTTTACTCAGCATCAGTTTATGCAAATCTCTCTAGGCCTCTCTGAAATCTTGCTGGTCGTTTCTTACAGAACAATAATATTCCATGACATTCATATACATAATTTATTCAGCCACTCTCCAATTGATGGGCATCCACTCAGTTTCCAGTTTCTAGTCACTACAAAAAGAGCTGCCACAAACATTTTTGCACATGTGGGGCCCTTTCCCTCCTTTAAGATCTCTTTGGGGGCAGCTAGATGGCACAGTGGAGAGACCACCAGCCCTCAAGTCAGGAAGATCTGAGTTCAAATGTGGTCTCAGACACTTAACACTTCCTAGCTGTGTGACCTTGGGCAAGTCACTTGACCCCAATTGCCTCAGGGGGAAAAAAAGATCTCTTTGGGATAAGCCCATTAGAAACACTGCTGGGCCAAAGGGTACACACAGTTTGATTGCTCTTTGGACATAGTTCCAAAATGCTCTTCAAAATGGTTCAATTAGTTCACAACTTCCCCCAACAATGTATTAGTGTTCCAGTTTTCCCACATCCCTTCCAACATTGGTCATTATCTTTTCCTGTCATCTTAAACAATCTGAGAGATATGTAGTAGTATCTCAGAGTTGTCTCAATTTGCATTTCTCTGATCAATAATGATTTAAAGTGCCTTTTCATAAGACTAGAAATAGAGACCTTGTTTCTTTAAGAAAAGGGGTTAGATTGGGAAATCATCTTTACTTTTAAGGGTTCTGATAAAGGCCTCATTTCTAAAATACATAGAGAATTATCTCATATTTATAAGAATTCAAGCCATTCTCCAATCCTCCAATGGTCAAAGGATATGAACAGACAATTTTCAGATGTTGAAATTAAAACTATTTCTGGTCATATGAAAAGGTGCTCCAAATCACTATTGATCAGAGAAATGCAAATTAAGACAACTCTGAGGTACCACTACACACCTGTCAGATTGGCTAAAATGACAGGAAATGATAATGATGAATGTTGTCGGGGATGTGGGAAAATTGGGACATTGATACATTGTTGGTGGAACTGTGAATGGATCCAGCCATTTTGGAGAGCAATTTGGAACTATGCTCAAAAAGTTATCAAACAGTGCATACCCTTTGACCCATCAATGTTTCTACTGGGCTTATATCCCACAGAAATCTTAAAGGAAGGAAAGGGCCCCACATGTGCAAGAATGTTTGTGGCAGCCCTTTTTGTAGTGGCTAGAAACTGGAAACTGAATGGATGCCCATCAATTGGAGAATGGCTGAACAAATTATAGTATATGAATGTTATGGAATATTATTGTTCTATAAGAAATGACCAGCAAGATGATTTCAGAGAGGCCTGGGGAGACTTGCATGGACTGATCATGAGCGAAATGAGCAGAACCAGGAGATCATTATACATGGCAACAATACTATACGATGATCAATTCTGATGGACATGGCTCTCTTCAACAATGAAATGTTTCAAACCAGTTCCAATTGTTCAGTGAAGAAAGCCATATACACCCAGAGAGAGGGATGTGAAATGTGGACCACAGCATAACATTTTCATGCTCTCTATCGATGTTTGCTTGCATTGTGTTTCCTTTCTCTGATTTTTTTTTTCTTGTAGATACGATTTTTCTTGCACAACAATGATAAGTGTGGAAATATGTATACATATATTCGATTTGTCAAGTATTTTAACATAATTAACATGTAGTGGATTTCCTGCCATCTAGGGGAGGGGTGGGGAAGGGTGGGGACTAGGGGGAAAAATTTGTAACAGAAAACTTTGTAAGGGTCAATGTTGAAGAATTACCTATACATATGTTTTGCAAATAAAAAGTTTTAATTAAAAAAAAAAGAAAGAAAAGAAAAGAAAAGGGGTTAGAGACTTTTTTCCTGAACTTGGAAAAGGTTAGCTGACTCCACCCTTTGCCCCTCCAGCATTACTAAAAGCTTCTTTATGATACCAAAGCTTAAAAGACAATTTGCCTTGCCAGGGAGCTAGATTAGAAATGACAGAAAGGGTAAATAAAAAGCAGGACATGTGTTTAAATATTTTGGACTGGATTGGAAGAGGGTCAGGAACACATAACTTAGGCTCTGGTATAAGGAAAAAGTAAAAGGAATATGCTTATTGTGACCCAGCCAGAAGTAAGGACTTTTTTTTTTTTTTTTTTTTTTTTTTTTGGTGAGGAAGAAAGTAATGAGATTTAGAGTTTCCTAAGCAGTAATTTCATATATAATACAGATGAAATCTAGGAATGACATTAATATGATTTAAGAGAGCAATTCCTGGTTCCAAATGATGTGTTTGGGGTTCAATGCCAAATGTTAAGAGTGATGTAGACACCAAATGTTGGGGGTACAGTCATGTGAAGAATCACAATGGCTATTCTCTTTGGCAAAAGGTAAGTTTATTTAGGAAAAGAGGTTACATATAAAATGAAGAGACACAATAGACACCAAGAATGATAAATATAAAATAGAGGTGAGAGAGAATATAGTTAGCAAGGAAAGGGATTTTAACAATTAATGATGGAAAAGACAAGTTTTCTAGTGAAACTCACAATTAACCAGGAGAAAGAGAACATCCTATTAGGTTGGAGTATGCCCTTAGCTGGCAGGTTAAATCTCTAGAAAAGTTTAGCACTCTAAGAGTTAGTTAGCTATGAAAAGGAGAAAAGAAGTGTGGTGGGGACGAGAGGAGAGACACCACATGACATGGGAAAGGGGGGAGGAGAAAGACACCATGAGATAGAGTGCCATGGCAGACTGATCCAAAAGGTGTTGAGCAAAGTTGGTGTGAGCCATGGACAGATTTATAGGGGAAATTTAACCTCAGGGATTTGACATAATTTGGATTTCTGATGGGACATAGCAAGGCAGGACTGTCCACAACTTCCATAGAGGGTGGGACTAAGAGGCTAAACTGATCCCCATCAGTGCCCTTCTCTGCTTGCCCCAGGGAGCAATTCCATAAATACTTCAGTCCCTCTCTGTCAGTCATACCCAGTTTATAATTAATGTTGGACTTGGAGTTAGGAAGACCTATGTAATCTTTCTCATATTAGAATTCTTTGTTTCCTTCAAAAAATTCCTCAAGTTCAACCTTCTACATTAAGTTTTTCTTGATTTTTCCCAGCTGTTACTATCTTCTACCCCCCCCCAATAAAATTGGCCTTATACTCATTTTTGCAACATCTGTTCCAAAACCTTTTTTTTTTTTTTACAAAAGTTATAGGAACTGTTACTGTGTCTTTAAAAGCAAGTGCTAAAATTACAATTTTAACTTTTTTGAGGTGCTTTTCCCTATGGAGTTAGAGAGAATATGAATTCAATTTTATACTCTGAGGATCTATAGAAAGCTTGTGAAAAAACTTCTTTCTAGTTCAAACCAACAAATATTATTTTATGAAGAGACACCATGAGAACTAAATCTGGAGAGATATTATTAAGAATAAGAACTTGAGAAAATCTGATTATTTACTTGTCAGGCCTGTGTGGCTCCAGCTACTCACTTAGAGACCAAAGCAATAAAATTTTCTTAACAGTAACTAAATGAGATATAGAGTGAACTTTTGTTAATTGAAGAGGAAATATATAAATATGTCCCTAGAATATCCTAAAATTTGAGGGATGATAAGATCAAATATAGGAATAGATGAAATAGCATATTGAAGGGTAACCTATAAATAAGATACCTACCTATGCCCCCTGTACATATACTTATTTATATACCTATTATCTCACTGATAGAATGTGAATTTATAAACAGCAGTATTTGTTTCATTTTGGTCTTTGGATCCCCAATACCTAGCATGTAGTAGCAGCAGCTGTGGTGGAAACAGCAGGAGCAGCATTATCATTATATAGTAAGGGCTTATACTGTATTTTAAGATTTGCAAATCACTTTACATATGTTATCTCAGTAGGTACTAGAGTATAGTATGTAGATCATAAATTCCTGCTGGTTGATTGATCATAGGAAAGTCATTTAATTTCCCTTGGCCTCAGTTTCCTTATCTATAAAATGTAAAATATTATAAGCTTCAAGTATCATAAAAATGTGAGCTATTTATAGAGATGTGGTATGGGCCTTTAAAACAAGAGGTAATCATGTTTTGCTTATCAGTTAATACTTATTGACCTGTGATAGACTATAAAACAAAAAATTTTCAGAGAGATCTTACAGTAAAAATTCTGGATGAATTCAGCTCTTGACACTTTTACTTGAATTCCATTTTAAAAATGGAAGTAATAACAATCAGAAGAAGAAAAAAAAATCTCTACAAGATAATCCCTGAAAGAAAAAAAAAATTGTTGAAATGTGTCAGCTCCACACTTTGCTTCCTCCCCAAAAAGGAATCCTTAGGGTAGTAGTACAATGACTGCTGAGTCAGAATTTGAAATTAACTGCAGGTGAGTCAATCAACAGAGATTTTCACCAACTACTCCTAATGGATTTATGTGTGTGAGGCAATTGGGACTTGACTTTTAAGAGATAAAATAAGAATTCTCTATTCCTTATCAGGGAGAAGTTCAGGATTTAAGAATGGAGGAACAACATAGAAAGTGAAAAAAGAACCAAATGAAGAAAAATTCTTATTACAATGAAGAAATAACCATTAAAATAATCAGAGCATATCAAATTTAGAGCTGGATTCCAAAATAAAATTCCAGAAAAGAATAATTCTGTAATAACTACAACTAGAATTGCAGAGAATGTAGAAAACAGAGCAAAAATTTATTGATATAACAAGAAATTTTAGAGGAAAATCAAAAGGCAAATGAAATTGGAAGAACATGAGATTTATCTTTTGTTAAAAAAAAAATTGTAATGGAAAGCTTTGTAAAGGTCAATGTTGAAGAATTACCCATACATATATTTTGCAAATAAAAAGCTTTAATAAAGTTAAAAAAAACCAGAATTCAAGAACTGTGTAGAGAAAAATTTAAGAATGATCAGTCTTCTAGAAGAAGATAGTTAAAATCCTGAATACCACGTTTTAAAAAAAAAAATCACAAAATTAAATTGACTAAAAAAAATTAGAACCAGAATCCAAAGTACAAATTTGTAGAATTCAGAAGTTAAAAACAAAAACAACAACAACAACAACAACAAAACCCTAGGTTCAAAATACCCAGAAATGTTATTGTCAAGATCTAGAACCCTTAAGCCAAAAGAAAAATGTTGTAAGGATCTAGAAAGAGACAGCTTAACAACTATATACTATCTCATAGAAAAACAATTGTCATGTTAAATAGATAAGGAGAAATAACAAGAATTATTGGATAATCTGAAAGCTATGATCGAAAAAAGATCCTAGACATCATATTTCTAGAAACTATAAGAGGGGCAACTAGATGGTGTAGTGGATGAAGTGCTAGCCCTGAAGTCAGAAGGACCTGAGTTCAAATCCGGCCTCAGACATTTAATACTTCCTAGTTGTGTGACCTGGGCAAGTCACTTAACTCTAATTTCCCCGCCAAAAAAAAAAAAAAACACTAAAAGAAAATTAGAGGGCTTCTATTCAATTCCTAAAAGAGATTTCTGGAATGAAACCTCCAAGGAATATTATAACCAAATTTTAGCATTCCCAGTTCAAGGAAAAAAAAATTACAAGAAGCCAGAAAGAAACAATTCAGATATCATGAAGTCATAGCATCATAACAGATTTAGTAGTTACTACTATAAAAGAGTGAAGGACTTGGAATACAAGATTCTAGAAGTTAAAGGAGCTAGGATTACAATAAAGAATAGCCTACCTAGTAAGACAGTAAAAGTCTTTTTTTTTTTTTTTTTTTTTCTTTTTGCTGAGGCAATTGAGGTTAAGTGACTTGCCCAGGATCACACAGCTAGGACATGTTAAGTGTCTGAGATCAGATTTGAACTCAGGTCTTCCTGAATTCAGGGCTGGTGCTCTATCCACTGCGCCACCTAGCTGCCCCAACAGTATAATTCTTTGGAGGAAAAAAAATTAATGAAGTTAGAAGACTTTCAGATATTCCTGATGAGTGGAGAAAATATTGGAAGCAACAAAAAAAAAATTTTTAAAATTATGAAGCTGTTATAATAAGGATCACAAAATTACAAATTACTATATGGAAGGTCTGTAGCTCTTAGAAAACTATATTCTGTAGAGCAAAAGAACTGGGGTTATGACCAAAAGTAACTTACCCAGCAAAGTTAAATATAATCCTAAAAGAAAAAAAATAGGTATTTAATGAACTGAAAGACTTTCAGATTTTTGGGATAAACCCCTCAAAAATTAAGGGAAAAGTTGGCATATAAAATCTAGGAGAAATATAAGGTAAAGGGACTCACTCAGTAAGGTCAAATTGTTTGCTACTTATATGTGAAAATATTAGGAGAACTCTTATGATTGCCATCATTATCTGGGTAATTGAAAGAAAGGACTGGAATGAGCTGAGTATGATGGAGTGACTATTTTTAAAAAAAACTGTAGGAGAAGATAAAAAGGAGTAATTATCTCATACAAAATGAGGCATAAAAAGAAAAAGTGATACAAAAGAAGCTAGTAGAAAGGAAGGGCAGGTAGTGCTGAAATCTTACTCTTATCCAGAATGGATTAAAGAGGGAACAAAAAATATCTAGAAGAGTATAAAATCTTTTCAATTCAGAAAGAAAAAAGAGGGCAAGAGACAGAGTCAGGGGAGAGGATAAGGAAAAGACTGTTGGAGGGATGGGTAAGTTAAAAAAGTAGGAGAGAGAGGTACTGAGTAAAAAAAAAAAAGCAGAGGAGTGAGGAGAGGTAAAGTAAATAGGGTGAGGATAGTGAAAAAAATAAAAGGAAAATACACAACAAACAATTGTAGCTTAGAATGTGAATAGATGAATTTGCCCATAAAACAGAAATGGATAGCAGATTAAAAAATTGAATTCAACAATATGTTGCTTTCAGGAAACACTATCAAAATGAGAGAAACACAAAAAGATAATATAAAGGGCAGGAATAGAATTTATTATGTAAAAAGAATGGTAATCATGATCTCAGACAAAGTTAAAGTTAAAATAGATTTAATCAAAAGAGGAAAATAGAAAAACTATACTATGTGTCAGCAATATCATTCAGTATTGGTTTAGATTATTTAAAATACTTAAACAGTATGAAATACTTGGGTGTCTACCTGCCAAAAGCACATAGAGACTATATGAATGTAAATATAAAACACTTTTTATACAAATAAAGTCATATCTAAATAATTAACATAACATTTATTACAATAGTTTTTTAACCCACTGAACTAATAAATAAAACTAGGAGCTGGCTTTGTGAAAAAAAAATAAAGTTAAACAGATAAACTCAATAGTTTAGTTTATTGTTTGGTTTTTTTTTAAAGAAAGAGAAATTAAAGCAATTATTAGGTACTATTTTGCCCAAATATAATACCAATCTAAATGAAATGGATGAATATTTACAAAAATATTACAAATTTACAAAAATTTACCAAAAATCCAAAATAGAAAATAGAATACTTAATTCAAATTAGAAAAATAAGCTGAATAAACCATAAATGAGCTCTCTAATTAAAAAAACACAAAAAAACAGGATACAATGGATTTATAAATGAATCTTATTAAATATTTAAAGAAGAATTAACTTGGGAGTCTTATTGAATTTCTTCTATGACAAATATGGTCTTGATACATAAACCAGGGAAAGAAAAAAATATATAGACCAATTTCCCTACTAAACGTTGATGCAAAAAAGTCTTAAATAAAATACTAACAAGGAGATTATAGTAATGTGTCACCAAAAAATCATATACTATAGTTAGGATGGATTATACTAGGAACACAGGACTAGTTCAAAACTAGTTAGTCTATAAAAAAAATTGACTATGTTAACATAAAAACTTTAAGATTATTTCAATAGGTTAAGAAAAAACTTTTGACAAAATATAATACCCATTCTTAAGGAATAAAAGAAGGTTTTCTTAAAATAAGTATTATCTATGTAAAACAGAGAACAAGCATTATTTGTAATGTGAACACACTTAGCCTTTCTAATCAGTTCAGAGTGAAGCAAAAATATCCATTATTGCTATTATCATTCAGTATTGTTCTGGAAATGCTGACTATAGCAAGAAAACAAGAAAAAGAAATAGAAGGAATAATGATAGAAAATGAGACAAAAATATCTCTTTGATGATATAAGAATCTTAGAGAGTAAATTTTAAAAAACTAATTGAAATAATAACTTTAGCAAAGAGGTAGGATATAAAAATAAACCCACATAAATTATCAGCATTTCTATATAATACCAACAAAACCTAGTAGCAAAGGAAAAAGAAAATTTTCATGAAAAATCACTGCAAACAATATAAATACTTGAGATTCCATTTTTCAAGTCACATAAAAGAATTACATAAATAATTAAAATGCCAACCAAATAAAGACATTTAAATAATTGGATAAATATTAATTGTTCATGGGAAGAAAGAATCACTATAATAAAAATGGTAATATTACCTAAATTAACTTATTTACTCAGTGCTATGTCAATCAAACTACCAAAGTATTATTTTATAAACCTAGATAAAATAATAAAAAAAAAATCATCTAGAGGAACAAAAAGTCAAGACTGGCAAAGAAATCAATGAAAAAATGTGAAGGAAGATAGCCAAATACCAGATCTCAAAATATATTACAAAGTGATAATCATCAAAACAATTTGGTATTGAATAAGAAAAAGAGTGATTGAATAATGGAACAGGTTAGGTGAACAATACGTAGAAATAAATTAGCACAGTAGCTTCATGTTTGATAAAATCCCCAAAACTCAAATATTAGATCAAGAACTTACTATTTTGAATCATTTAAAGAAAGCATCATACTCACCCCCTAGACTCTCAACATTTGATGTGTGGTAAATATAATATAATATAAATAATAATATAATTCTAACCCAAATATCATTCTTGGAGAACAATTGTTCTACATCCTACCTGCCTTCCTCCTCTAAACCTTTCCTTCTCTCCATTACACAGAAATTACTTTCTCTGGAGAGGAGGGTGAGCCAAATTTCAGATCAGATATCTATTTAGCTATATTCCAATTGAGCTATACTACCACAAATCTACACATCATAAAATAAAGTAGAAAAGAATGGAAGGAGATAACTTTCAGATTTATGTTTGGGAGGGAATTCTTTTTGCAAATAAACATAGACTATCATCAAGCATCAGAAAGACAATTTTGTTTATATAAAATTAAATAGCTCTTGCAGAAACAAAATTAGTTTTGGTAGAATAGAAAGAGATGTACATTAGGAAAAAATTCTTTGCAAAATATTTGCTATCCAAAATATATGGAAATCCATGGAAATATATATGAACCATTTTCTAATAGATACATGATAAAAAGTTCCAAGTAATCATTTCAAAATAATTATAAAATCTCAGTAACCATATAAAATGCTGTGGTTCTTAATATTAAGAAAAATGCAAATTAAAATAACTGAGGTTTTATTTATATATTGAATCGCCAAAAATGATAAAGTGAAAAAAAATGAAGACAAACATAATTGTTTTAGTTGTGAAATGAAATAATCATTCTCAAAAACAATTTGGACATATGGGAGAAAACTCATTCATCCATAAATATCTTTGACCCAGTGATTCTACTACTATAACTAAATAATAACAACAAGGAAGCCAAGTATTTATGTATTAATAGTTTTGTGGTGGCAAAATATAGGTAACAAAGTAGGTATCTGTGCATTTGGGAAAGTTCATAAATGTAACACAATATTATTATCACATCAGAAATAATAAACATGGACAATTCAGAGAAACATGGGCTATAAAATGCTTTGAAGTAAGATCACAACAGTGTTCACAATGATCATGATAACGTAGACTGAAGGAATAGCAATAAGTGTCTGAAGTCAGTTATTTATTATGAATAGAGAAGTAAGGTACAAAAAGAAGGGCAGAAAGTTACATACACTGTCAAGCATCATTTTGTCAGTTTTGCTTAACTGTTTTTCTTTATTATAAGGGGTAATATTGGGAAAGGTATATATCAGGAAATTATTGTGAGGTATATACAAAACCTTCCCTCAACCTTATGGGAAGAGGAAGCTACTAGAATAGATGATAGGACCACACCAGATGGTTGTAGCAGTTTAGCAGAGTGGCAATGAATGTTAAGGATGGAGACACAGTTAACACATATGGTAAAAAACTAAGTGGAATTTTCCCTTTACCGGCAAAATGGAATAGAAAGAAGTCAAGAAGAGCTTTGAGGGATGGAATCATACTAAGAGTACTGTGTTGGAATGAAAAAGCAGTGAGAGCACTGATTTGACAGCACACATATTAAAATTGGAAGGATACAGAGAAGATTAGCATGGCTCCTGTACAAGGATGACAAACAAATTTGTGAAGAGTTTGGTATTGTTTACTTTTTTTTTAAAGAGAGACACATGATTGCAAAGACCTTCTTTACTTAGGAACATACATTTTTTTCTGGTAGGGCTATCTTCCCCACTAGTGTGGGAATCTAATGGGAGAGGTACTCCTTTGTGCATGGGGCTAAGAATTAATGTACTATATTTAATTTTCTATTATTTACTTTCCTATTCTATTCCAATTATAAGTGTGTTGCTATTTGAGTTATGGTTCAATAAATCAACAAAAATATATTAAAAGCTTATTCATGTGCCAGGTATTGTGCTATATGCTGAATGGACAAATAGAAAAAAATAAAATGATCCCTTCCCTCAAGGCACTTACATTTTATCAGTTTTTCTGGTCTCACTTTCCCAAAGGAAATCCACCCTCATTTTCCTACAAGGGTTTTAAGGATATTCCAGGAGGGTTAAAGTACTTCTCTAATGTTACCAGCTCAAGGGCATATTTCAGGTGTGTTCCTCTTAGTGTTAGTCAGGAACTTCCATTTACTCATTTAGTATTTATTAGTTTTTACAAAGTGGTATTTATGTCAAAGGTATAGCAAAAAACTAAAGCATAAAGATTTCTCCTCCAGTACCATACATTCAAGCCCATTTCTCTTTATTACACCTCAGTTTCTGGGGAAGAGTGGGTTCAGACTTAGTGGAGCATTGAACACACAAAATTCACATTAATACAGAATGTCTGCCAAATTGAGTACGCACCTCATTTATCCAGGTCACTTCTCACTTCTTGACACACTAATCTTGGCACACAAATGTAGAAGCAGAAAAAAAATCAAAGGGCTATTTTCATGGGGGCACATGTTAATCTCAAATGAGAAAAAGGCCCAACCCATCTCCTCTTCTACATTACTCTTAATGGATGCCATCTAGCAGAAGAACCTAGTCAAAGAGAAGTCAAACCAAGATTACAGATCTAACCAAAGTAAAGACCAAGGCTGACAAATGCCTTTTTGAAGGCATTCCCAATCCTAGTTCACAACTCTAAGCCAATCAAAAAGATTGTTGTCTACCAGGTGGTTAGCTGACCAGAGCTATAGTTACAGAATATTTTTACATATTCCAAAGTCTCTCCAAAGAACTTTCATTATATATCACATCAATTTCTCCAGAAGCTCCCTCTAAAGCTTCTTCTGCTAAGAGAGAATGCATATAAGTCAGTCCTCCTATTACATAGGCATATACAGAATAAACACAAAATTCATACCAGGTAGTTAAGAGAAGGAAAGGCTCTGTGTAGAAGATGGTGCTTGAGCTGAGTGTTGAAGGAAGTAAGGGAATTCTGAGGTAGAGGTGAGAAGAAGATACATTCCAGGTATGGCCTTTTGTATTGTAGAGCCTAGCTCTGCTATTGAGGAAAGAGACATTCCCAAAGCAATGAGCCCAGGGAAGACTACGAAAAAAGGTTAAAGGACCAGGACTGGCGAAAGTCACCAGTTCTTGTAGTCTCAATCCATAGGTATTTGTCTGGCTAAAGAAAAATTTTAGTAGAGTGATTTCAAATAATAAAATAATAGCAGTTAGCACTATTACTATTATTCCCGGATAAATAAAGGTAAAATGACTTGCCCAGGGTCACATAGCTAGTAAGGTTTTGAAATGGGATTTGAACTCAAGTCTTCTTGATTCCAGGTCCAGAGCTCTAACCATGATGTAATACAGTTCCTAATTAAGAAGCATTTATTTACTCTTCTCTAGACATTTCATTACCATCACCACATGCCTCAGGAGCAACAGAGGTTCCTGCCCAGTCTATTAGCAGACCAATGTACTGAATGTGGCCAAAAACTGCATTTGCAGAAATGTGATTACTCAAAACATTCCACACTGAACCTAGGTAATCAGGGAGTTCTAAAACATGAGTTAGAACCCTTTTTAAAGCTTAAAGCAGGGATTTGGGCCAGTTATTACATATTGTAATTTTAAAGTTGTAAACTGAAAGAAATGTGTCCAAATTAAACTCAACATCATGCTAAAATTTCTTGTATCTCCTTCTCAAAGAAGCATATGTTAGACTAACACGGGAAAATATTAGGCAAGACAACTCTTTTCCTGCTACAATCTGAATTCTGGATTGCTATTCTTTTGGTCCCTCTCCATACACTTGGCTCCAGTAAGTCTGGGTCAAGGGGAAAGTCTTCAGCATGTTGTTATTTCATTTCACTACATTTTAGCCACCTTAGACTTTTATGAAAGTAGATTTTTTTTCTTAATGGCTTATTTTTTGTGGAAGTCATTGTGGGAAAACCTAATGTTGCTAGTATTTAAGTTGTTTTCTTCTCTTGGTGGATTCAACAAAAAAGAAAGAAAGATAAAGAAAAGAAAGATGAATGGAAGGAAGAAAGAGGGAAAAAAGAAAGAAAAGAAAGAAAAAAAGAAAGGAATGAATGAGGGAAGAAAGGAAGAAAAAGAAAAGAAAAGAAGGAGGGAAGGAAGAAGGGAAGAAAGTAGGGAAGAAAGGAAAGATTTTCTAATTCATGTAGATCTTGAACTGTACATTATTCTGTTGTTTTCTCCTGGCAACTAACTTCCTAGAGCTGTGCCTTGAACTTAACATCTCCTGGACGTGTATATGTATACTATAAAGCAATAGTTTCACAGCTACTGTTATAACTTTAAAATAATCACTATGTTCAGGGTTAAACTATATATTGGATGATTCAAAAGGGGTAGAAGTATTGTTCAGTGATGGCTGTTTCTCAAGCCTGACATCCATCTCTCAACTCTAGGCATTTCTTTGGTTGTCCCCCCTGCTTAAAATGTTCTCCCTCTACCTGATCTCTGCCTTTTTATAGGCTTCCCTAGTTTTCTTCAAGTTTCTTCTAAAATTCTATCTCCTACAGGAAGCTTTTTCCAACCTCTATTAATTCCAGTGCCTTCTCTCCAATATTTCCTATTTATCCTGTATATAATTTGTTTCCTAAAGGATTGTCTTTTGCCTCTTTGTATTCCCAGTGCTTAGCAAAATGATTGGCACGGAATTAATAAATGCTCATTAACTTACTGACAAGTCATGATTTTTTTACCTTTATTTAAAGAGATATTTCACTATTTCATCTAGTTGCTAATAAAGAAGTGTTTATTTACTCTTCCAGCCATTTCACCATCACCTGCCTTAGAAACAATGAATCCAAACTAAAGGTCTACAAAACTATTTTGCTGAATTTTTTTTATGTCTGTGTAACCTGGACAAATCTATCAGCACTATGCCATAAAACCGAACTATTTCCATTTGAATTGAATTAGAAAGATTCTGAAGATCATCTGGAAAGATGAGGTACTGGATACCGAGGTTGTCTCCTTGAACTGCCACGTAGTCAAATTGTGCTGTAAAAAACAGAAACTCAATAAGCTAGCCACATTGTTTGAATGCCAAAAATATGTTTGTCTAAAAGACTATTTCATGGAGAACTCACACAAGGTAAGTGTTCATATGGAGCTTAGAAGAAGAAATCAATTCAAGTTCATTTTGAATGTTTCTCTGAAGAATTTTATCAGTTGTGAGACATGGGAGATACTGGTACAGAACCATTTAGCAGAGAGTATCCATATCAAAGGAGGCTTTGTGCTCTATAAGCAAAGCAGAATTACAGTAGATCAAAAGAAGCACGAGATGTGCAAATTTAAAAACCTCTCCTTTCTTAAGTAGACAAATTGTGTCCAACTTGTGGTAGAATTTTCTAAGTTCCTATTGGTCTGGTTTGCTACAGAAGGGCACACTGTACTTTAAACCGGACATTATAGTGTCATTTTAGTTCTCGTTGAGTACAAAGGATAACAATTTCTACTACTAGTTTCTTTATAACGAGTTTTTTTTTCCAAAATTGAGTTAAAGATCCTTATTTGGCCTCTTGATAGTTTTGTTATTTTATATTTTTGAAGATTTTTTTATATTTCTTTTGTGTTTTCAGTGTTGTTAATATGTAACAAATTATTCTTTTTTACTTCTGGTTTCGTTGTGATTTGACTTTGTTCATTTGCTATTTCATTGATTTCCTGCCCTCTTCTTTTTAATCAAATCAGATAAGTTTATCAATTTTATTAGCCTTTTCAAAGAACCAGCTTTTAGTTTCACTTAGCATTTCTATGTTTTTGTTCCTAATCTATATTTCTTCTCTAATTTTAAACATTTTCTCTTTTGCGCTTTTTAAAAATTTATCTGTTGGCTTTCTAAATTTTTAAAATGCATATTCAGTTCATTAATCTTGTCTTCTATTTTCCTTGTATGTTTGTAAGGATGTGATTTTTCATTTGAAAACTTTAGCTGCATCCAAAAAATTTTATATATTATTTTATCATTATCATTTTTCATATTAGTTCTATGATTTATTCTTTGACTCATTCATTATTTAGTATTTCATTATTAAATCTTCACTTGACTCTGTTTTTTGTTTATGATCTTTAAGCCAAAGGCTATTTGAAATATTTTTATTGCCTAATACATGGTCAATTTTTTAATAAAAAGTTCCATGAAGCACAGAAATATGTATGTATATATATATGTATATGCTTTTACAGCCATATACATATATAGCTAGCTAGCTAGATAAAATATGCTTCTTCTTTTTTTTTTCCCCTGAGGCAACTGGAGTTAAGTGACTTGCCCAGGTTCACACAGCTAGGAAGTGTTAAATGTTTGAAGCTAAATTTGAACTCAGGTCCTCCTGACTTCAGGGCTGATGCCTTATCCACTGCACTAACTAGTTGCCCCCAAATATATTCTTTTGTTGATTCTATTTTCTCTAACAGTTAAGTTTCATGTTTTCCCTTTGTATATCTTTCTGTTAAGTTTATCTAAAATTGATATTGAATGGATATTGAAATCTTGTCACTATTATGTACCATCTTTGTCCTCTAGTATCTTGGTTACTGTTTCCTTTATGATTTGGATGCTAAGGAATTTGATAAATTTGGAGCATATATGAATATTAGTTTGATTCTGCGTTTCCTTTCAAAATAATGTAATTTTGTTTTTATTTTAAAATCTTTTTTATTTTTAAATGCTTGTTTTTGCTTTGTCAGATAGAATGATTGCAACTTTTTCGGGATTTAGGAATTTGATAAATTTGGAACATATATGGATATTAGTTTGATTCTGTGATTCATTTCAGAATAGTATTTCATTTTTATTTTAAAATCTTTTTTTAATTTTTGAACGCTTGTTTTTGCTTTGTCAGATAGAATGATTGCAAGTTTTTTGGAATTCACCTGATGCATAGTACTTTTTTTCTTCATTCCCTCCTGTTACCTGCACTTGTCTTTGTTTTTAATTATATTTCTTGTAAGTAACAGATCGTGGGGTCTTTTTTTTCTTATCTAATGTTTCACTTTTTTTAGTTTTATTGGAGTTTAATTCATTCACATCTAGAATTATGAGTTATATTTTCCTCCATTTGTCTCCAGTATTGTTTTGATGTAAATACAGTATCACATTCTTAAAGTTTCTTTAGCTTATTCTTTTTTTTAAGGTAGCCTTATTCTCATTGGTGTTCTTCCCTTTCTCCTTGAACCCCTCCTCCTTTTAGATATCCCTTTTCCTTTGGGGTTATGGTTATTAGTTCTTGCTTTTCTGCTTTTTTTCTGATTGTTTAATTCATCTTTTCTTCTTTCTCTTTCAGCCAAATAGAGTAAATCCCCTTCTTCACATCCCCTTCAACTATTATTGTTCATTAATTTTTAAATTTTAATTTTTACGTCCATTTCCAGAGGGGATTTTCTCACTCTCTCCATTATCCATCTTCTCTTTTTAGAGATTCTCATTCTCTGGCTTCCGACCCCTATAATTATGTAGTCTCTTTTTATTCTTCATGGAATAAAACTTATGTCATATTACTTCTGTGCTCTCCCCCCCCCTTTACTATTTCTGCCACTACAGAGTTTGTCCTCATAGATTTCCCCTTTTCCTTAGTACCTCAATCTCAGAATAAAGCCCATTCCTTCAGGTGACAGAAAAGACATTGGCCTATTGTAGGATACCCCATTCCATCCCTGATTTTGTAGCCCACCATTGATCTGCACCCTCTCCTTAGTAATCTTTTTCTCTATTTTTCTCAAAATATTCCTAGGTCCATGCCCTCTTACTCTTCCAGGTGTTAAGAAATCCAACTCTCTTCTTCCTGAGGTTAGACACATGTTCTAGTTACCAATTCTAATTACCTAATTTAAGATCCCTATCTCCCCCACAAAACATTTCTCTTCAACCATAGGAACTTTCATCTGTGACATGTCCCCCTCTAACCACTAAAGCATGGCTTTTCTTTTCCCTCCTATTTTTAGTCCTTCTCTCTCACCTTTTTTCTCCACTTATCTGAAGGTTCTTCTTTTCCTGAAAACAACATGGTCATCAAAACCCTCATTGCTAATCCTTCATTTCATCATGCACATCACACATTCCCCTCTGTTCCCTTGTTTCTTTCCTCCTCTTTCAATCATCTTCTCATTTGGCAATGTAGTCCCACAATAAAACATTGATTCACCAGGTTCTGTCATAATGCTTTAGGCTCAGCTTTTCACTGTTACTCCACTTGATTTCCATCTTTACACCTGTCTCTTTAAATTTATTACAGCTTTGACTCTATTGCTGTTGTCCTTGGCTACTACATTTGATCATCCCTCTTGCATTTCTATCGTCTTGAGTATTCAAGAAGCAAATAATCTCTTCAATTATTTTTCTTTCTAATATTGTTACTTTTTTGTTTTGTTTTGTTTTGTTTTGTTTTGTTCTGGAGGAGGGTTGCAAGATTAAGTGGGGTTAAATGATTTACCTAGGGTCACACAGTTTTGAACACTGATTCTCCTGACTTCATCCACTGCACATCTAATTGCCCCTCTGAGAATATTTCAAATGAACATAAGGGGGCAATCAGGAAAGGGAAATCTAAGAGACTTAATAAGGTTAATCTGTTTATATTACTACATGGGAGGATGATACTTGTAACTCATAAGAACTTCTCATTATTAGGGCACTTAGAATGGTTAGAAGAAGTATATATAGACAGAGGACAAAGGTGTGAGTTGAATGAAGGGATAATATCTTAAAAATTAAATTAAATAGTGAGAGAGGGATGTATTAGGAGAAAGGGAAAGGGAGAGGGATAATGGTATAAATTATCTGCCATAAGAGGCAAGAAAAACATTTTATAGTAGAGGGGGAAAAGGGAAGTCAGTGAACCTTATTCTTATCAGAATTGGCTCAAAGAGAAAATAATATATACACTCAATATGAGTTTGGAAATCTTATCTTACTTTGCAGAAAAGTAAGAGGGAAAGGAGTTTCAAGAAGGGGAAAGAGTGATAGATTGAAGGGCACTTTGAAGAAGGGGATAGCCAGAAGTAAAATACTTTTGAGGAACAACCGTATGAAAGGAGAGAGAGAATAGAATAAATGGGGAAGGGGGGAGCAATTAGCAATAGTGATTGTGAAAAGGATTCTTTGATAACGGTCTCATTTCTCAAACATACAGGTAACTATCTAATTTTAATATTGTTGAGCTGCCACACTCTTCTTATGCTTTCTTCTCTGGGTTTTCATGACACACTTTTTCTCCCCTCCTACCTGACTATTCATTCTCATTCTCTTTTAAGAGATCATCACCCATGTCACATGTTTATCTGTGAATTTTCCTCATTGTTCTAATTAGTGTCTGAGGCCTACGTGAAGATGACCTTAGTTCAAATCTGGCCTAATATATTTACTAGCTTGTGACTTTAAATAAGCAACTTAACCTCTGTCTACCTCTGTTTCCTTAATTATAAAATAGACATAATAGGACCTATCTTTCAGGGTTTTTGTGAGGATCACATAAAATAATATTTATAAAACACTTAACCCAGTTCCTGGAACATAATAGGTGTTTAACAAATGCTTTCTTTTACACTCATAAGCTCTCAAGAGTTTAATTATCATCTCTATATAGATAACTCTCCTAGATCTATATATCTATCCCAAATCTTTCTTCTGAGCTCCAGTCCCACATCACCAACTGCCTTTTGGATATTTTGTCTTCATAACCCTATCTTACCTATAAAGAGTCAGCTCCATTAAAATGAGTAGCTGCCCATAAATGGCTGAGCAAGTTGTTTTACATGAAGGTAATAGAATATTATTATTCTATAAAAAATGAACAAACTGATTTTAGAAAGGCCTCCAAAGATTTACATGAACTGATACTGAGCAAAACAAGCAGAACCAGGAAAACATTATACAGAGTAACAGCAAGATTGTGTGATGATCAATTATAAAAGACTTGGTTCTTCTCTGTGGTTGTGATCTAAGGCAATCCCAATAAACTCTGGATAGAAAATGCCATCTGCATCCAGAAAGAGAACCATGGAGATTGAATGTAAATCAATACATGTTATGTTCACTTCTTTTTTCTGTTCTTTTTTTCTCTCTTATGATTTTTCTCTTTTGTTCTGATTTTTCTCTCCCGAAACAATTCATAAAGAAATAACATTTCAAAAGTTAATATACATGTATAAACAGAAAAATAGAACAATAATTTTTTTAAAAAGAATTAGCTCCAGGGCACTTCTGGGGGTGGAGCCAAGATGGCAGAGAACAGACACGACTCTCTGTAACCTCCTCTAACCTTCCCTCAAACCAACAGCAGATGAAGCCTCTAAGCTGGTTTTGAAGTAAAAAAAAAATCCACAAATATTTGAAGTACAACACATTTCTAGAAGAAGTTACCTTGGAAGAACTTCAGAAGAGGTCTGTTTCAATCAGGCAGAGGGACAGTCGTAGAGTCCAGACCACAGTGTGGGAGACTGTGGTAGGGAGCTGGAGCAGAGGTCTTGGCTTCCACGCACCTGGAGGTCTTCTGTGGGCCTCTTGGGTTAATCTGTCCTGATTGTAAGCAGTTGTTTTGGCAGATCTGCCTTCTGTGGGAGGTAGATTGGGAACCACTGAGCCCCTGAAGAGCACCAGACCTAGCTGCCATTACACAGCACCCTAAAGCAATCCATCAATCAGCAGAACTGCCCAGCACTGGAAATTAATCAATCAGCAGAACAGCTCCAGGGCAAATTAAAGCAGCTGTCCCTCCTTTGCCTTGAAAAGATCTCAAGCCTTAAAAAAATGAATAAAAAAACCAAAAAGAACAATCACCATAGACAGCTTTTATCGAGAGCAAGAACAGACTTCAAATCCTGAGATATCCCTAAAGGTAAAGCAACACCAGAAAAAGCCCTAAAGGGAAACATGAGCTGGTCCCCATCTCACAAGGCTTTCTTTGAAGATTGCATAAAGGGTCTTAAAAGAGAGAAGAAAAATGGGGAAATTAAACGAGATCATTGCAAGAAGGATATAATGCCTTACAAAAGAGATATGAAAAAGGCACCAATTCACTGAAAAACAAAATTGATGAAATGGAAAAAGAATGCAATGAACAAAAAAAATTCAATTGGCTAATTGTATAAGGAGCTAAAAAAGGTAACTGAAGAAAATAATATACTAAAAATTAGAACTGAACAAATGGAAGTGAATGAATCAATAAGACTTCAAGAATCAGTCAAACAAAAACAAAAAATTGAAAAAATAGAAGAAAATATGAAATATCTCCTAGGAAAAACAACTGACCTGGAAAACAGATCTAGGAGAGACAAGCTAAGGATTATCAGGCTTCCTGAAAGCCATGATGAAAAAAAGAACAAAGACATCATCTTACAGGAAATAATAAAAGAAAACTGCCCTGATATTTTAGAATCAGAAAGTAGAATAGACACCAAAAGAATTCACTGATCACCTCCTGAAAGAAACCCCAAAATTAAATCCCCAAGGAATATCATGGTTAATTTCAGAACTATCATACCAAGGAAAAGGTATTGCAAAAAGGCAGAAAGAAACAATTTAAATACTGAGGAGACACAATTAGGATTACTCAGGACCTAGCAACTTCCACCCTAAAGGATCGATGAGCCTGGAATCTGATATTCCGAAAAGCAAAGGAACTGGGATTATAGCCAAGAATAAGCTATACAGCTAAAATGAGCATTATCTTTCAGGAAAGAAGATGGACATTCAATGATATAGGCGAATTTCACCTATTTCTAATAAAAAGACCAGAACTGGACAAAAAAATTGATCTCTAAACACAGAACTCAAGAGAAGCAGAAAAAGATAAAAAGAAAAAAACTCTTGAGAAGTATATTTCTGTTATGGGTATACTTAGAGAATGCGGGTAAAATTTGATCTTATTATGATAATATGAAAAAGAAATTAGAGGTTGAAAAGGTATCATATTGGAAGAGGAAAAAGGAGGTAAATAAGGGAAATTACATGTCATGAAGAGACCAAAAAAACCTATTATAATTGAGGGAAAGAAGGGAAGGCAATGAGAACTATGTGAATCTTACTCTCATCAGATTTGGCTCTAAGAAAGAATATTAGATTTATTTGGTATCCCAAAGAAACTTGGCTCACCTTATAGAGAAGTAGAAGAGATAGGGGGGAAAGAAAAGGAAAGACTCATAGAAGAGAAAATAGAAGAATTAGGGGGAAAAGTATAAAAAAGGAGGGGGGGAGTGATTCTAAAGGGGAAGGACTGTTTGAGGGAGGTGGTCATCAAAAGCAAAATACTGGGAAGGAGGGAAAAGGGGGATAGGAAAGAGAAAACCATAATCTAGAGTAAATAAGATGGCAGGAAATACAGAATTAGTTATTTTAACTGTGAATGTGAATGAGATGAACTCTCCCATAAAGCGGAAGCAGATAGCAGACTGGATTAAAACCCAGAATCCAATAATATGTTGTCTACAAGAAATACATTTAAAGCATAATGATACATACAGAGTGAAGGTAAAGGGCTAGAGGAGAATATATTATGCTTCAGGTGAACAAAAAAAAAAGCAGGGGTAACAATCCTGATATCAGATCAAGTAAAAGCAAAGATAGATCTAATTAAAAGAGACAAGGAAGGAAATTATATCTTACTAAAGCGTACCATAGATAATGAATCAATATCAATACCAAACATATATGCACCAAGTGATATAGCATGGAAATTACTAGAGGAAAAGGTAAGAGAGATGCAAGAAGAAACAGACAGTAAAACTATACTAGTGGGGAATCTCAACCTTGCTCTCTCAGAATTAGATAAATCAAACCACAAAATAAATAAAAAATAAGTTAAGGAGGTAAACAAAATGTTAGAAAAGTTAGGTATGATAGATCTTTGGAGGACATTAAATGGAGACAGAGAGGAGTTTACTTTTTTCTCAGCGGCTCATGGAACTTATACAAAAATTGACCATGTGTTAGGGCATAAAAACTTCAAAATCAAATGCAGAAAGGCAGAAATAGTAAATGCATTTTTTTCAGATCATGATGCAATAAAAATCACATGCAATATAAGGCCAAGAGAAAATAGACCAAAAAGCAATTGGAAATTAAATTATCTCATCCTAAAGAACGAATGGGTGAAACAGCAAATTATTAGACACAATTACTAATTTCATCCAAGAGAATGACAACAATGAGACAACATACCAAAATTTATGGGATGCAGCCAAAGCAGTAATAAGGGGAAATTTTATATCTCTAGAAGCTTACTTGCATAAAAGAGAGAAAGAGAAAATCAATGAATCGAGCTTATAACTAAAAAAGCTAGAAAAAGAACAAATTCAAAACCCCCAATCAAATACCAAACTTGAAATCCTAAAAATAAAAGGAGAGATTAATGAAATTTAAAGTAAAAAAACTATTGAATTAATAAATAAAACTAAAAGTTGGTTTTATGAAAAAAAATCAGCAAAATAGATAAACCTCTAGTTAATTTGATTAGAAAAAGGAAAAAGGAAAACCAAATTGTTAGTCTCAAAAATGAAAAAGGAGAACTTTCCACCAATGAAGAGGAAATTAGAGCAATAATTAGGAGTTACTTTGCCCAACTTTATGCCAATAAATTTGATAACCTAAGTGAAATGGAGGAATATCTACAAAAATATAGATTGCCCAGATTAACAGAAGAGGAAATAAATTACTTAAATAGTCCCATTTTAGAAAAAGAAATAGAACAAGTCATTAATCAACTCCCTAAGAAAAAAATCCCCAGGACCAGATGGATTTACGTGTGAATTCTACCAAACATTTAAAGAACAATGAACTCCAATACTATACAAACTATTTGAAAAAATAGGTAATGAAGGGCTCCTATCAAATTCCTTTTATGACGCAGACATGGTACTGATACCTAAACCAGGTAGAACAAAAACAGAGAAAGGAAATTATAGACCAATGTCCCTAATGAATATTGATGCAAAAATCTTAAATAAAATATTAGCAAAGAGATTACAGAAAATCATCCTGAGGATAATACCCCATCACCAAATAGGATTTATACCAGGAATGTAGGGATGGTTCAATATTAGAAAAATTATTAGCATAATTGACTATATCAATAAACCAAATGAACAAAAAACATATCTCAATAGATGCAGAAAAAGCATTTGATAAAATTCAATATTCATTCCTATTAAAAATACTAGAGAGTACAGTAATAAATGGACTTTTCCTTAAAATAGTCAGTAGCATCTATTTAAAACCATCAGCTAGCATCATATGCAATGGGGATAAACTGCAACCATTCCCAATAAGATCAGGGGTGATAGAATATTGCCCATTATCACCATTACTGTTCAATATTTTATTAGCTTTAGTAATAAGAGAAGAAAAAGATATTAGAGGAATTAGAATAGGTCATGAGGAAACCAAATTATCACTCTGCAGATGAGATGATGGTATACTTAGAGAACCCTAGAGAATGAACTAAAAACCTATTAGAAATAATCCACAACTTTAGCAAAGTTGCAGGATATAAAATAAATCCACATAAATCATCAGCGTTTTTATACATCACTAACAAAATCCCAACAGCAAGAGATACTAAGAGAAATTCCATTTAAAATAACTTCAATAGTATAAAATATTTGGGAATATATCTGCCAAGGTAAAGTCAAGAACTGTATGAGCAAAACTACAAAACACTTACCACACAAATAAAGTCAGATCTAAACAATTCAAAAAATATCAAATGCTCTTGGATAGGTCAAGCAAATAAAATAAAGATGGCAATGCTACCTAAATTAATCTATTTATTTAGTGCTATACCAATAAAACTCCCAAGAAATTATTTTGCTGACCTAGAAAAAATGAAAACAAAATTGATCTGGAAATACAAAAAGTACAGAATTTCAAGGGAATCAATTAAAAAAAAAAACAAAAAACTCAAATGAAGGTAGCCTAGCTGTACCAGATCTAAACCTATATTATAAAGCAGCAGTCATCAAAACCAAAGGCCCCAGCTTTTGGGATAAGAACTCACCGTTTGACAGAAACTACTGGGAAAATTGGAAACTAGTATGGCAGAAACTAGGCATTGACCCACACTTAACACCGTATACAAGATAAGATCGAAATGGATTCATGATCTAGACGTAAAGAATGATATTATAAGCAAATTAGAAGAACATAGTATCATTTACCTCTCAGATCTGTGGAGGAGGAAGGAATTTATGAACAAAAGAACTAGAGATCAGTATCAATCACAAAACAGATAATTTTGATTATACAAGTTAGAGTTTTTGTACAAACAAAACCAATGCAGACAAGATTAGAAGGGAAGTAATAAACTGGGAAAACATTTTTACATTCAAAGGCTCTGATAAAGGCCTCATTTCTAAAATAGAGAATTGACTCAAATTTATAAGAATTCAAGCCATTCCCCAATTGATAAATAGTCAAAGGATATGAACAGACAATTTTCAGGTGAAGAAATTGAAACTATCTCTAGTCATATGAAAAGGTGCTTCAAATCACTATTGATCAGAGAAATACAAATCAAGACAACTCTGAGATACCACTACACACCTCTCAGATTGGCTAAAATGACAGGAAAAGATAATGATGAATTTTGGAGGGGATATAGGAAAACTGGGATACTGATACATTATTGGTGGAATTGTGAATGGATCCAACCGTTCTGGAGAGCAATAGGGAACTATGCTCAAAAAGTTGTCAAACTGTGCATACCCTTTGACCCAGCAGTGTTTCTACTGGGCCTATATCCCAAAGAGATCTTAAAGGAGAGAAAGGGACCCACATGTGCAAAAATGTTTGTGGCAACCCTTTTTGTAGTGGCAAGGAACTGGAAACTGAATGGATGCCCATCAATTGAAGAGTGGCTGAATAAATTATGATATATGAATGTTATGGAATATTATTGTTCTGTAAGAAACAACCAGAAGGATGAAACATCAGGAGATCATTAAACACAGAAACAACAAGACTGTACAATGATCTTTTCTGATGGACATGGTTCTCTTCAACAGTGAAATGATTCAAACCACTTCCAATTGTTCAGTGATGAAGAAAACCATATACACCCAGAGAGAGGCCTGTGGGAACTGAATGCAGACCATAGTATAGCATTTTAATGCTTTCTGTTGATGTTTGCTTGCATTTTTTCCTTATTATATTTTTTCTTTTTATTTCTCTTTCTAAATCTGATTTTTCTTGTGCTGCAAGATAACTCTCGATATTTATGCATGTAGTGGATTTATCATATATTTTAACATATTTAACATGTATTAGACTACTTGCCATCTAGAGGTGAGCGTGGGGGAAAGGAGGGAAAAAATTGGAACAAAAATTTTGTTTTGCAAAGGCCAGTGTTGAAAAATTACTCATATGTTCTGTAAATAAAAAGCTTTAATAAAACAAAAACAAAAACAAAAATCAGCTCCATTGCTACCTCCTAGTTGCTGGTATCCTTCTGACCAATCTTTTCCTTTCCCCTTGCACCATATTATCTTGCATTTTATATCAATTTATATATTGACGTCTTCTCAGATGCAATGTTAAGTTTCTTGTAGGCAGGGGTTGCTTCTCTTTTGTGTCTGTATCTCCACTGTTTAGCACAGTGCCTGTAAGCACCTTAATAAATCTTGCTTGCTTGGTTGATTTTGGGCAGCTCTGATGATTTCTTTTTTTTTTATTTTTATTTTTTTTTAAAACATGGAATTGAAATCTGCCTCTTTGGAATTTAGACTCATTGTTCCTAATTCTACATGCCTGGGCAAAACAGAACAATTCTGATAATCCCCCTTTCACAAAACAAGATAATCCTCTTTTCAAATACCAGATAATATGTATCCCCTGAGATTTCCTGAAACTAACCATTCCTAGTTTCTTGGCTGATATTGTGACAGTAGTGCTGGACTCAGAAAGACATACTAAGCACATGTTGTAACACTTCCTGGCTCATTCTGATGAACTCTGCCAGTAAAGTGAAAGAAATGGGAAAGGCTAATCTGATTTGTCGTTTATTGGGGGGAGAAGTGAGGAAGAGAGGATGTAGTTTATTTTTTGATCACCAGATGGCACTCCAATTCAATGTCTTTTCTCTCCCATTGAAATCCACACAAACTAACCCCTGGACCCTGAAATTCTGCTGGATGGTTGTTAAGTTGGAATTCCAGAGTCTGTTTCTCTTTGAAGTCCTATTCTTCGTGGCCAAAACCACCTGAATCACTAGCTGACTCTTCTTTACTGTCAGATGTCCTTGCAGCTCCTTAAGGCTTTCAGTACATATTTTCTTCTCTCTATCAGTATGTCTGAAGTGGGTCTCCAGAACTGACAGCTCCATCATTTTCCATAGGAGGACAGGTAGATGTGGCATTGTATGGAGAACTGGGCCTGGAATTAGGAAAGTTCATCTTCCTGAATTCAAATCTGATCTCAGATACTTCTTTGCTGTGTGATCCTAGGCAAATTACTTGATCAGTTTCCTTCTCTGTAAAATGAGCTGGAGAAGGAAATGGAAAACTATTCCACATCTTTGCCAAGAAAACTCTAAATGAGGTCATGAAGAGTCACACATGCCTGAAAATAACAACTGATATTTATTGACTATTGATGGAGTATTTCCTTCTGGTTACAAGACACTATGGCCATTAGGATCATGGAGGGGGGAAAGGAGAGGAAATTACTTTCCCTGTCAAGAGGTGAACAATTGGGTTTTTCCCTGTCTCTTGGCTCCAGACTCAATTGCTCTGTACTTTTGAGTTCTGGAACTGCAGGTTTTCTCCACATCCCATGGGGGTTGGTCAATATTCAGCCCAACAATTGCTAGCCCCTATTGATTTAAAGAAAAATTTCTATTTTGTAAATGGATCCTTGGGTTTAAACACCTTGTTAGCACATCAATACTTCATCACCTGGGGCCACATCTCAATGGTATGTGTAGGAGGAATACATTTCCCCTCCCCTAGACAAATATACATTACATTTACTTTGCAAGATTCTGCTCAATTTTCTAGTCTTTAAGATTTTTTATCCTGATTTTATCAGCCAATGTTTTATTTCTCATTTAACAAACATGCTTTTCATGCCTTCCATCTAAGGCAATGATAAAAATTTGAAATAGCACAGACAGATCACCTAAGCATCACACTGATACTTTCTACAAATTGACAAAAATTTAATTAGAACTGTGCTTTGGGTTGGTCTTTTAAAAGAAAAGAGATGAGGTAAAAGAAGATTATAGGACCATAGATTACAGATGTAGACATCTTCCTTTAATAATGAGGAAAGTGAAGCTCATAGAAGGATAAATAACTTTACTCAAAGTCATATAGTTAAAAGGCACCAGAAGTAGGATTTGAACCAGTCTCCTGACTCAATATTCAATAAAAGGGGGAAAAAAAAAAACAGAAGAGAACAATAGGAAACAAACAATCTCCAACTCTCTTGATTCTTACTGTTTTTTCCCTGTCCTCAGGAGATTGGGTTAGAATAACTCCTTTGATCAGGACTTAATTTCCATGAGCCTTAATTTCCGTGAGCCAGTTTCTGCCAGTAAAAGGGAATTCCTAATTCTTAGGGTTTCATGGGGATCAAATGAGGTAATGTATAGAAGATTGTAATATCTTAAAATATCCCAAAGTTTTTATTCTCCCCAAATTTCAATATTTAAGAAAAATATTTTGTTGATATCTTTAGTTTTAATATTGTTTTCAATTAAAAATATATCCAGTTCCCATTCTTTACAGCAAAGATTAAATCAAAGGATTAAAAAAGGAGGGGAAAAATGCTATTCAGCAAATCCAACCAACATATCATTTGTGTCTGACTGAAAGTGTTTGTAATACTTCATACCCTAAATTCTCTGTGTTCTTTGTGTGTGTGTGTGTGTGCCCGCGTATGGATGTACTTATACATATACATATATGCGCATATTCCATTTTTACAGCACATTTTCTTTAGCGGGAGATGAGAGTTGAAAGAACTCTTCTTTCCCTACTTCGCCATTGCAGGAAGTGCTTTGTTTGAGTGTGCCCACTTTGCCTCTGGAGCACACTAGCTAAACTGCAGAAGCCCCTTCCCGGACCTGAGATGTTTACAGCCCACGAGAAAGAGAAAGAGGGAAGAGGAAAAGCAGTCTTCTAACTGGAGAGAAGAGGAAGGCTGGCAACGTATCTGGTTGCCAGGTGATGGTACCTGGTTGCTAGGTAACGGAGTGCGTCCTCTTCCTAACAAACTCATTTTAAAATTTGAAAGGCCCAGAAGGCGGAGAACCCCCAGTCAAGCTGTTAGTACGAGTCCCCTAGAAGAAAAACCATCTGAGAGGGGTGAGGGATGAAAAGACTCCGGGAGGGGAAAAAAGATATCAGGCTGTTTCTCCCATTCAGGCAGAGTGGAGCAGAGATGCTTCTGGAAAGGGAGGGAACCGAGATAGGGCGGGTGGAGGGACCTGCAAAAGGGTCAGATGATTTTAATGGAAGAAATGAGGAAAACTGTATTGTGGGAACGGGCCAAAAGTCGTGGGAAGAATGCCCTGTGAGATTTTAAATTTCTTTTTCTCTATATATTAACACACAAATATATGGGTTTGTATAACACTAAAACCTAATCTAGCTGCCCAATGTAAAGCAGCCAATTTAAGAGTTGATAGCCAATCAGTGATTGTAGACAGTGGTGATGGGATGGGTATCCTTTTTTTTTTTTTTTTTTTTTTTGAGTCCCCATTTTGACCTAAAAGGGAAAATAGACAGACACACAGAAACACAGAAAGCAATTCAACTGAGTTTTTTTTCTTTCTTTACAAAAGAAATATGTAATGTGCAACTCATTTGAAATTAAAAATAGGAAACATATCAATACGTCTGTTAAATATGATGATAATAAACTACTTTCACGGAGGTGGAAAACAGGCAGAACTATGATTTCATTGGTTTAAATTTCCCATTATGGAACCTTCATTCGTCTAAAATGATGGAGAACTTGTCTTAGATGTATAGTAGTACAAGTGACTTGCCTGACCCATGGTCAAATGGATGGTATGTGTCAGAGGAAAGTCTTGCACCCAAATCTTCCTTTGTCCGAGACTGACTTTGGCTTTTAGATCACGCTGCCTCTCTTTCATGTTATGGTTAGTAAGAGTGGGTGAAAGTTAAAAAAATAAAGATAAGTTGGGGTTGAGAGAAAGAAAAATAGAAAGCAATAGAGAGGACAAGAGAGGACAAGCTTTCTGGTTGCTGCTTTTGTGGCATCTTTGAATTTGGTTAATAAATTAAGGAATAAGTAATCATAATTAATCATAAATAATTAAATCTTTTTGATATGCTTCATAACTCCCCTTTAGAAATAACCCTATTGGGGCAGCTAGGTGGCGCAGTGGATAGAGCACCAGCCCTGAAGTCAGGAAAACCTGAGTTCAAATTTGGTCTCAGACACTTAACATTCCCTAGCTGTGTGACCCTGGGCAAGTCACTTAACCCCAATTGCCTCAGCAAAAAAAAAAAAAAAAAAAGAAAAGAAATAACCCTATGGTTAGAGCCATAAATTTTGGAACAAACAAAGATCTTGGGTGTAGTTAATCATTGAGGTCAATCCTCTAATTTGCAGATGAAGAAACAGACTAGAGAAGTGATTTTTCCCAAGAATGCATTGGTATTAAGTGGCAGAGTTGAAATTTGGATTTATTTCCTCTGATTCAAAATCCAAGATTGTTCTACTGAACCACAGTACATCAAATTTTGGCAGCTAGACTCTCTGTTTTTATTTTTTTTATTTTATAAATTTTGTTTATATATTATTATGTTATATATTATATAAATCATAAATGTATAAATTGTATAAAAATAAATTTTATTTATTTTATAAAACATGAAGCTATCATGTTTTATTTTTGAAATAAAATTTTATTTTCCCACAAAGTACTAAATGTTTTGCTGGAGAAAAAAGGAATGGCATCATTTAAAAAAAAATTTTTTTTGTATGCAACCTTAGAGGCATGAGTCAATTTGGAAAAAATTATATAAAAGCCCTTACGGTTTTAAAAATTGTCCTCCTTTTAAAAGGATAAGATAATATCTTCCATCACTTCCTGAAGGGTACATTTAGGATGACTCTTTGCTCCACAGGAGGAAAAAGAGATTCAGTCATCACCAGTGTCAGGAAAATTTTAGTAGTTCTCATTAATTAACATATCTATGCAAACAAGCTATATATCTACAGAATCAGGTGCAATATCTCTCCTGATTTTTAGTCACATCACTAAGTACCTAATGAACATTTCAAACTGGGTGTCCCAGAAACATCTTAATCTCAAAATGTACTAAATATTTTCTTTACTCTCAAACCACCCTTTCCTCAAATTTCCTTATTTATGTCTAAAGGTACTACTATTCTTTTAAAAAAATTATTTTTGCAGGTCTTTTAATTAAAATTTAGGGGTAATTTTTCAACATTGACCTTTGCAAAGCCTTCTCTTCCAAATTATCCCCTCCTTCCTCCATCCCTTCCCCTAAATGGTAGGTAGTCCAATACATGTTAAATATGTTAAAATATATGTTAAATCCAATATATGTATAAGTATTTATACAATAATCTTGCTGCACAAGAAAAATGGGATCAAAAAGGAAAAGAAAACTGAAAAAGAAAACAAAATGCAAGCAAACAACAGAGAGAGTAAGAATGCTATGTTGTGGTCCACACTCAGTACTCATGGTCCTCTCTCTGGATGTGGATGGCTCACTTCATCACTGAACAATTGGAATTAGTTTGAATCATCTCATTGTTAAAGAGAGCCAAGTATATCAGAATTAATCATCGTACAGTATTCTTGTTGCCGGTATAATGAGGAGCTGGTTCTGCTCATTTCACTTAGCATCAGTTCATGTAATTCTCTCCAGGGCTCTCTGAAATCATCCAGCTGGTTGTTTTTTACAGAACAATAATATTCCATAACATTCCTATACCATAATTTATTCAGCCATTCTCCAATTGATGCGCATCTATTCAGTTTCCGGTTTCTTGCCACTACAAAAAGGGCTGGCACAAATATTTTTGCACATGTGAGTCCCTGATTTCTTTGGGTTATAAGTCCAGTAGAAAGACTGCTGGATCAAAGGGCACGTACAGTTTGATAACTTTTTGAGCATAGTTCCAAATTGTTCTCCAGAATGGTTGGATCCATTCACAGTTACACCAGCAATGTATCAGTGTCCCAGTTTTCCCACATCTTCTCCAACATTCTTCATTATCTTTTCCTATCATCTTAGCCAATCTGAGAGGTGTATAGTGGTATCTCAAAGTTGTCTTTATTTGCATTTCTCTGATCAATAGTGATTTGGAGCACCTTTTCAATATGACTACAAATAGTTTTAATTTCTTCATCTGAAAATTGTCTGTTCATATCCTTTGACCATTTATCAATTGGAGAATGACTTGGATTCTTATAAATTTGATTCAGTTCTCTATATATTTTTAAAATGAGGCCTTTATCAGAACCTTTGAATGTAAAAATGTTTTCCCAGTTCATTGCTCCTCTTCTAATCTTGTCTGCATTATTTTGTTTGTGCAAAATTTTTTAAACTTAATATCATCAAAATTATTTATTTTGTGACCAATAATGATCTCTAGTTTTTCTTTGGTCACAAATTCCTTCCTCCTCCAGAGATCTGAAAGCTAAACTATCCTTTGTTCTTCTAATTTGTTTTTTATAATTTTTTGTGTCTAGATCATAAACCCATTTTGATCATATCTTGGTATATTGTGTTATGTGCGGCTCAATGCCTAGTTTCTGCCATACTAGTTTCCAATTTTCCCAGCAGTTTTTGTCAAATAGTGAATTCTTATCCCAAAAGTTGAGGTCTTTGGGTTTGTCAAACACTATATTGTTATAGTTATCTACTATTTTGTCTTGTGAACCTAACCTGTTCCACTGATCAACTTTATTTCTTAGCCAGTATCAAAAGGTTTTGATGACCGCTGCTTTATAATATAGCTTTAGATCTGGTACAGCTAAGCCACCTTCATTTGAGGGTGTTTTTTTTTTTTTAATTTATTCCCTTGAAATTCTTCCAAATGAATTTTGTTGTTACTTTTTCTAGATCAGTAAAATAGTTTCTTGGTAGTTTGATTGGTATAGCACTAAATAAATAGATTAGTTTAGGTAGTATTGTTATCTTCATTATATTCACTTGACCTATCCAAGAGCATTTGATATTTTTCCAATTGTTTAGATTTGACTTTATTTGTGTGGAAAGTGTTTTATGTTTTGCTCATATAGTTCCTAACTTTCCCTTGGCAGATAGATTCCCAAATATTTTATAATATTGACAGTTAGTTTAAATGGAATTTCTCTTTGTATCTCTTGCTGTTGGATTTTGTTAGTAATAATAACAACTATGTAAAAATGCTGATGATTTATGTGAATTTATTTTGTATCCTGAAACTTTGCTAAAGTTGTGGATTATTTCTAACAGTTTTTTAGTTGATTCTCTAAGGTTCTGTAAGTATACCATCATCTGCAAAGAGTGATAATTTGGTTTCTTTTTCTTCTCTTAATTTACTTTTCTTCTCTTAATTATCAAAGCTAGCATTTCTAATATAATATTGAATAGTTCTAGGCATAAAGAATGATATTATATATCAAACTGTGCATACCCTTTGACCCAGCAGCATTTCTATTGGGCTTATATCCCAAAGAAATCATAAAGGAAGGAAAAGGCCCCACATGTGCAAGAATGTTTGTGGCAGCCCTTTTTGTGGTGGCTAGAAACTGGAAATTGAATAGATGCCCTTCAATTGGAGAATGGCTGAATAAATTATGGTATATGAATATTATGGAATATTATTGTTCTGTGAGAAATGACCAGCAAGATGATTTCAGAGAGGCCTGGAGAGACTTACATGAACTGATGCTGAGTGAAATGAGCAGAACCAGGAGATCATTATACACGGC
>JAJPUD010001681.1:279484-297686 GCA_023553655.1 Myrmecobius fasciatus | reverse complement strand
CTTCAGAGAGGCCTGGAGAGACTTACATGAACTGATGCTGAGTGAAATGAGCAGAACCAGGAGATCATTATACACGGCTACAACAGTACTATATGACGATCAATTCTGATGGACATGGCTCTCTTAAACAATGAAATGTTTCAAACCACCTCAAATTGTTCACTGAAGAAAGCCATATACACCCAGAGAGAGGGATGTGAAATGTGGACCACAACATATCATTCTCATACTCCTTGATTGATGTTTGCTTACATTGTGTTTCCTTTATCTGATATATCATTTGTGTAGACAAGATTTTTCTTGCACAACAATGACAAGTTTGGAAATATGTATACATATATTCGATTTACCAATATTTTAACGTAATTAACATGTAGTGGATATCCTGCCATCTAGGGGAGGGGTGGGGAATTGGGGGAAAAATTTGTAACGGAAAGCTATGTAAGGGTTATTGTTGAAGAATTACCCACACATATGTTATGCAAATAAAATTAAAAAAATAAAATTTAAAAAAAAATACTCTTTCTCAATGCAGATGCAAAAAAAAAAAGAATGATATTATAAACAAATTAGAACAATGTAGGATGGTTTACTTCTCAGACCTGTGGAGGGGGAAGGAATTTGTGACCAAAGAAGAACTAGAGGTCATCATTAATCACAAAATAGATAAGTTTGACTATATCAAGTTAAAAAGTTTTTGTACAAACAAAATGAATGCAGACAAGATTAGAAGGGTAGCAGCAAACTGGGAAAATATTTTTACATCCAAAGGTTCTGATAAAGGCCTCATTTCTAAAATATATCGAGAATTGACTCAAATATATAAGAATTCAAGCCATTCTCCAATGGATAAATGGTCAAAAGATATGAACAGACAATTTTCAGATGAAATTGAAACTATTTCCGG
Source organism: Myrmecobius fasciatus (assembly GCA_023553655.1). Taxonomy (NCBI): domain Eukaryota; kingdom Metazoa; phylum Chordata; class Mammalia; order Dasyuromorphia; family Myrmecobiidae; genus Myrmecobius; species Myrmecobius fasciatus. The sequence continues at coordinate 296,779 of JAJPUD010001681.1, read as the reverse complement.
TCACATGAAAAGGTGCTCCAAGTCACTATTGATCAGAGAAATGCAAATTAAGACAACTCTGAGATACCACTACACACCTGTCAGATTGGCTAAATTGACAGGAAATGATAATGATAACTGGGACACTGATACATTGTTGGTGGAACTGTGAACGGATCCAACCATTCTGGAGAGCAATTTGGAGCTATGCTCAAAAAGTTATCAAACTGTGCATACACTTTGACCCAGCAGTGTTTCTACTGGGTCTATATCCCAAAGAGATTTTAAAGGAGGGAAAGGGACCCACATGTGCAAAAATGTTTGTGGCAGCCCTTTTTGTAGTGGCAAGAAACTGGAAATTGAAAAGATGCCCATCAATTGGAGAATGGCTGAATAAATTATGTTATATGAATGTTATGGAATATTATTGTTCTGTAAGAAATGACCAACAGGAGGATTTCAGAGAGGATTGGAGAGACTTGCATGAACTGATGCTGAGTGAAATCAGCAGAACCAGGAGAACATTATACACAGCAACAAGACTATATGATGATCAATTTTGATGGACATGGTTCTCTTCAACAATGATGTGATTCAAACCAGTTGTTCTGCGATGAAGATAGTCATATACATCCAGAGAGAGGCCTGTGGGAACTGAGAGTGAACCACAACACAGCATTTTAACGCTTTCTGTGAATATTTCCATGCATTTTGTTTTCCTTCTTAGGTTGTTTTTTTCTTCTTCTCTTTCTAGATCTGATGTTTCTTGTGCAGTAAGATAACTGTATAGATATGTATACATGTATTGTATTTGTCATATAATTTATCCTATTTAGCATGTATTAGATTACCTGTCATCTAGGGGTGGGAGGTGGGGGGAAGGAGGGGAAAAGCTTGGGAAAAAAAAGTTTTTGCAAAGGTCAATGTTGAAAGGTCACTCATATGTTTTGTAAATAAAAAGCTTTATATAAAAATAATAATAATAATAATAATATTGAATAGTAATGGTGATTGTAGGCAGCCTTGGTTGTCCCCTGATTTTATTGGGAATAGTTCTGGTTTATCACCATTACATATGATGCTAGCTGATGGTTTTAAATAGATGCTGCTGACTATTTTAAGGAAAATTCCATTTATTCCTGTACTATGTATTATCCTGGGGTTGATTTTCTGTAATCTCTTTGCTAATATTTAAGATTTTTGCATCAATGTTCATTAGGGAGATTGGTCTATAATTTTCTTTCTCTGTTTTCATCCTACCTGATTTAGGTATCAGTACCATGTCTGTGTCATAAAAGGAATTTAATAAGAGCCCTTCATTCCCTAATTTTTCAAATAGTTTATATAGTATTGGAATTAGTTGCTCTTTAAATGTTTGGTGGAATTCACATGTTAATCCATCTGGTTCTGTGGATTTTTTCTTAGGGAGTTGATTAATAGCTTGTTCTATTTCTTTTTCTAAAATGGGACTATTTGGGTAATTTATTTCCTCTTCTGTTAATCTGGGCAATCTATATTTTTGTAGATATTGCTCCGTTTCATTTAGGTTGTCAAAATCATTGGCATAAAGTTGGGCAAAATAACTCCTAATTGTTGCTCTATTTTCCTCTTCATTGGTGGAAAGTTCTCCCTTTTCATTTTTGAGACTAACAATTTGATTTTCCTCTTTCCTTTTCTAATCAAATTAATTAAGGATTTACTATTTTGTTGGGGTTTTTTTTTTCATAAAACCAACTCTTATTTTTATTTATTAATTCAATAGTTTTTTTTTACTTTCAATTTTATTAATCTCTCCTTTTATTTTTAGAATTTCAAGTTTGGTATTTGATTGGGAGTTTTTAATTTGTTCTTTTTCTAGCTTTTTTAGTTGCAAGCCCAATTCATTGATCTTCTCTTTCTCTATTTTAAGCAAGTAAGCATCTAGAGATATAAAGTTTCCCTTTATTACCAATTTGGCTGTATCCCACAAATTTTGGTATGTTGTCTCATTATTGTCATTCTCTTAGATGAAATTATTGATTGTATTTATGATTTGTTGTTTTACCCATTCATTCTTTAGGATGAGATTATTTAGTTTGCAATTATTTTTTGGTCTATTTTGCCCTGGCCTTTTATTGAATGTAATTTTTATTGCATCATGATCTGAAAGAAATGCATTTACTATTTCTGCCTTTATGCATTTGATTTTGACGTATTTATATCCTACTATATGGTCAATTTTTGTATAAATTTCATGAACTGCTGAGAAGAAAATGTATTTCTTTCTGTGTCCATTCAATTTTCTCCCAACATCTATTATACCTAACTTTTCTAATATTCTGTTTACCTCTTTCACTTCTTTCTTATTTATTTTGTGCTTTGATTTGTGTAGTTCTGAGAGAGAAAGATTGAGATCTCCCACTATTATAGTTTTACTATTTATTTCTTCTCGCAGTTCTCTTAACTTCTCCTTTAGGAATTTCCATGCTAGATCACTTGGTGCATATATATTTAGTGTTGATATTGCCTCATTATCTATTGGTACCCTTTAGCAAGATATAGTTTCCTTCCTTATCTCTTTTAATTAGATTAATTGTTGCTTTTGCTTGATCTGAGATCAGGATGGCTACCCCTGCTTTTTTTACTTTACCTGAAGCATAATAGATTCTGCTCCAGCCTTTTACCTTTACTCTATATGTATTGCTCTGCTTTAAATGTGTTTCTTGGAAATAATATGTTGTAGGATTCTGGTTTTTAATCCAGTCTGCTATCCTCTTCCGCTTTATAGGAGAGTTCATCCCATTCACATTTTTGGTTAAAACGACTAATTCTGTATTTCCTGCCATCTTATTAATCTCAAATTATACTTTTCTCTTTCTTTTTCCCCTTTCCCTCCTCCTCAGTATTTTATTTATGAGCAGTACTTGCCTCAAGCAGCTCTCCCCCTTTAGAGTCCCTCCCCCTTAAACTTTTCCCCTACTATTTCTGTTTTCCCTTTTCCCTCCCACTTTTCTATAAGATGAGAGAAGTTTCTCAGTGAAGCCAACTATGTCTAATATTTTCTCTTTGAGCCAAATCTGATGAGAGTAAGAGTCACACAATGTTCATCCCCTTCCTTTTTCCCCCCTCAATTATAATAGATTTTCTTTGCCTCTTCCTGAGATGTAATTTCCCCTGATTTTACCTTCACTTTCCCCTTTTTTCTGGTCCAATCCTCTTTCCATCTCTAGTTTCTTTTTGATATTAAAACAGTAAAATCAAATTATATACTCTCTATGTATCCCCAAAACAGAAATACATTTCTGAAGAGTTCTTTTCTTTTTGCCTTTCTAAGCTTCTCTTGAATTCTATATTTGGAGATCATATTTTTTTTTCAACTCTGGTCTTTTTCATCAGAAATGAATGGAATTCACCTGTTTCATTGAATATCCATCTTCTTCCCTGGAAGAAAATGGTCAGTTTAGCAGAGTAATTTATTCTGCATTCCAAGTTCCTTTGCTTTTCGGAATATCAGATTCCAGGCCCTTTGATCCTTTAAGGTGGAAGCTACTAGGTCCTGGGTAATTCTTATTGTGGCTCCTTGGTATCTGAATTGTTTTTTTCTGGCTGCTTGTAATATATTTTCCTTGATCTGATAGTTCTGAAATTTAGCCATGATATTCCTTGGAGTTTTAATTTTGGGGTCTCTTTCAGAAGGTGTTTAGTGAGTATTGTCCTTCTGATTCTATGACATCCAGGCAGTTCTCTTTGATGATTTCCTGGAAAATAGTGTCTAGGCTCTTTTTTTCATCATGGTTTTCATGAAATCCAATAATCCTTAGATTATCTCTCCTAGATCTATTTTCCAGGTCAGTTGTTTTCCCAAGTAGTTATTTTACATTTTTTGCTACTTTTTTTCTTTTTTTTTTGTTTTGCTTGACTAATTTTTAATGTCTCATTTAGTCATTCATTTCCATTTGTTCAGTTCTGATTTTTAGTGAATTATTTTCATTTACTGTTTTTCTTCTTCTTGTATTTGTCCAATTGAATTTTTAAATGAGTTGTTTTGTTCTATGGAATTTTTTTCCATTTCACAAATTCTGTTTTTTTAAGGAATTATTTTCTTTTTTCATTTCACAAATTCTGTTTTTCTGGAAGTTGTTTTCTTTTTCCATTTTGCCAAATCTATCTTTTTTTTTTTTTTTTTTTTGGCTTTTTGCTGAGGCAATTGGGGTTAAGTGACTTGCCCAGGGTCACACAGCTAGGGACTGTTAAGTGTCTGAGGCCAGATTTGAACTCAGGTCCTCCTGACTTCAGGGCTGGTGCTCTATCCACTGCGCCACCTAGCTGCCCCACCAAATCTATCTTTTAATGAGTTATATGCTTTTTCCATTTCACTAAGTCTATTTTGTGTTGTCTTTTCTAACTCCTCTTACAAAGTTCTCCTTTCCTTTCCCCATTTTTCTTCTAGCTCTCTTTTAAGATCTTTTATAATGTCTTCAAGGAGAGCTTTGTGTGATGGGGACCAATTTATATCATATTTTGGGGCCTCATCTGGAGACAATCTGTTTTTAGTCTTCTCAGGGTTTGAAATCTGTTCAGCTCTTTCACCATAAAAACTATCTATGGTCAGAGTTCTTTGCTTTTTTATTTTATTTATTTATTTATTTATTAACGCTGAGATCTGTTTTTAAGGCAAGGGGGAGTTGTCCAAGCTTCCTCTACAGGAAGTAGTGACTGTGCTGGATGAGTGCTAACTCACTCCCAGTGCTGGGTGGGCATGGTCAAGTCCTGTGAGATTCTGGCATTTTGGAGTTCACTATTTACCTTTTGTGTTTGTATTGGATGTTTTATAACTTCTCTGATGATCTACTGACTTTCAGCCAGGGCAGAATAGCCAACACTGCCATAGATTATTCTCTGTAGATTCTCCAGGCCATGCAGCCAATACCACACCAGGACTCTGTGCTGCCTGCACTGGCTTTTGTGGTCAGCCTGCTTTTTTTTGGCCTGATTGAAACAGATCTTTTCTGGCAATCTTCAAAATTATCTTCTGCTGGTAATTTGTATTGCACTCCCAATATTCATGGATTCTGCCAGTTCAGAACTAATTCAAAGACTGGATTTGATAATTAGTCTGAGAGTTGTGGGAGAAGGTCAGAAAGAAATGTGTGTCCTTCCCACCATCTTGGCTCCACCCCTTCTCGACACCACTATTCTTCTAGTCTCTCAGGTTCATATCTTTAGCATTGTCCCCACCTTGTTATACTTCCTCCACAGTTGGCAAGTCATTTATATCTTCCTTCCTAGAGCTGACCCAAGTATTTTTTTTTTCGTTTAAGATCTAATCATGTTGCTCTATTGCTTAATAAACTCCAATGCCTCCCAATTGCTTCTATGATCAAATATAAATTACGCTGCTGAGTTTTTAAAACAATCTATAACTTGGCTTCAAACTATTTTTCTAGCCTTTTTATATGTTACATGTGAATTTCCTCACTCTGTAGTCTTCCTATAATCTTACACTGAGGTAGCACAGTGGAGAGAGCACTAGACTTGGAGTCAGGAAGATCTGAATTTAAATGCAGCCTTAGATTCTTGCTAGCTTGTGACTTTGGTCAAGTCATTTAATCTGCCTCAGTTTCCACATCTGTAAAACATAGATAATAATAGCACCTATCTCCCAAGGTTGTTGTGAAGATGTTAAATGTTAAGGATAGTGCCAGGCATGAATATATGCTATATTAGTATGTTTTTGAAAAAGAAAAGGGAATATTTAAAAGCAAAAAGTAATATGAACATGTTTAAAAAGTAAATTTATTTTTTTTTCTTTTCATGAGATTTTAAGAAAACTTGCAAGTTTGCTTCAGCATCACCCTTCCTGAAAATTGATTCATTTTATTCCTTATTAAAGTTTTTTATTCTAATAATCTTGGACAAATCAAGAATAGGTGGGGGAGGTAGAGAAGCAATGTTCTTTGTTGGGAAGTCATTTACAATTTAACTTTGCAAAATGAAATTTTGGGGCCTTTGAATTTTAGGTATATATATCAAAAGAAACATAAGGAATGATATAAGGGCAAGGAACAATCATTGAATTAATACTGCTTCTAGAGTCTGCCGAAGTCCTTGTGAAAGGTTCAATATTGAGATTCTTACATAATTATAGAATGAAAATACTATACAATAGTATAGTGTTATATTATTGCAAAAATAGAATACAAATATGTGCCTCAAGGAAAATTGGAAATTCTACCTTAATATGTTTTACATACATAAAAATGTTTTTAAGACCTGTGTTTTGTTTATTTTACAGGCCACATATAACAAAATGTCTAGGATACCGAGGCATTTTGGACTAAGCTATGATGAAGAATTGAAGATGCTGAAGGAACTTGAGAAGATTCGAAAACAAACTAGGGAAGATTTCCTTAAATTCAAGCTGGTGCAGAAATCAAAATCAAAGCACAGTCCACTACCCTTTTCAGCTCTACCCAGAGGTTTTAATAATTACTCTTCCCAGAGTTCAGAAAGTTCATACCAGACCATGGCTAGAGATAAGTTTGTTCCACCTGAACCATCTTCTTCTGTACCCCAAGACACAAAAAAACAAAGTCATGATCTCAGAAAGGAGATTCGAGGAGAAAGTAAATTACCCTTCAAAGAGAGTAGAAAGATGGCATCACTTGCTGATAGACCTGGACATCAGCCATTTTGTTTCAAAGAATTTTATTTGAAAAATACTGTTAATATTTATCAGTGTTCAAAGGAAAAACCAGTGATTGCCTCATTAGCAGGCACGTCTAAACAAGCAATTTTATTTAGGCAGCCAGCCCCTCCTCACAAGTCTAAATACCGCCGAGTTATTCTTCGGCGAAGATCGCCAATCCTTGACTTCCCTTGTCCTTCGAGAAAAAGCACTGGAAAAATTCAACCTTCTTCTCTCCCAGAATCATATCGTACTGAAGAAATCATAAGTAAGGAACCTATGACAAGTGAACATGAGGCTGAAAAAATCTCGCTGAGAAAAAGAAGATGGGTGGGACCTCGTAAAGAAGGTGTTTCTTATAGTTTTCTGGCTGAGAAGAAAAGGAAAAAAAGTCTCATCTCTAGCATTGCAGAAGACGTCCAGATGCAAGAGGAGCCCAAGATAGAAGTTCTGACAATAGAAAAGGAGGAACCCCAAGAAAAGGAGCCTGAAAAAAAAATACCGTCAACGCCTTTGTCAATGAAAGACATCCCAAGGTCTATTGAGGAAATAATTGTCTCCTTTCAATCTGAACGCCAGTCAGCGGTAGACAAGATGATCAAAGATCTCATAGAGAGTGTCCTAGGACAAAACTACGACATTAAAATGGAAGTAAGTGTACCAGAAGAAAGAGTTATAGTTTCTATTGGATAAATATTACCACAAGGCAAACTGCATTTTTCTTTTCAGTGCCAACAATGTGTAATAATACTGACATTAGGCTAAACACCAAAGGATCACACACACTCTTGAATCTCATTCAGGGTGCATGCATAGTTTTCCCAAAGTGAAATATTTTTTAAAGGTTCAGTATTTGAACCCAAACAATATAATGTTATTTATATTATTGTCTTCTCACCCAAGCCCTTCACTTTTTCAAAGGGTATATGATTTTATTGGAAGTTTTGCTGTTTAAGATGGATGAGGCAGCTTGAATGTAAGTCACATCTCTTCCTCATGTGCCTCTCCCAAATCCCTAGAATGCAGCTAAAACTTAGTTTTAGTCTTGGTGATTAAAGGGAATCCCATACACACATACACTGTGACAACCTTACAGTCTTTGAATTTTGAAGTTCTTCAGTTTTAAAGTCTAGTAATTACAAGAAAGTATTTTGAAATCAGAAAAAGGAAATTAACTTATTGTTGTTCAGTCATTTCAGTCATGTCTTCTTTGTTATCTCATTTAGGATTTTCTTGACAAAAAGATACTGGAATGGTTTGCCATTTCCTTTTCCAGCTCATTTTACAGATGAGGAAACTGAGGCAAAGAGCATTAAGTGAGTTGCCTAATGTCACATAGCTGGGAAGTGTCTAAGGTTAGATTTGAATTTAGGAAAATGAGTCTTCTTGACTCCAAGCTTGGACACTCCTAAACACGGCACTACCCAGAGGCCCCCAAATTAGCTAATTAATATTTTTTTTTGCTTTTTGCTGAGGCAATTGAGGTTAAGTGACTTGCCCAAGGTCACACAGCTAGGGAATGTTAAGTGTCTGAGACCAGATTTGAACTCAGGTCTTCCTTTTAACATTGTTTTGATATATTGAATCTATGAGTTCCGTAGTGCACATTGAGTTGAGGCTGATGGATAGGGCACCAGCTGGACAAGATTTGGGGGTGAGGTACAAATACAGGCTACCAAACTGACCTCTTTTAGGAATATCATTCTCTTCATTGCAGATGTCCATTAGAAACCAGCTGCAACAGAAGTTCACAATTCCTTAGCCAGCTAAAAAGTACAAAAAGCAGCTTCCATCATTTAAGGAGTTTAGGGACTGATTTCTTTATCCGATGCTTTTTGTTAACCATTGTTCATTAGGTTTATTTTCAGATGGGGGGAGGGGAAGTAGAGTGAAAACTGTAAAGGTTAGGAGGAAGGACATGTGGGTTGGGATCCCTATTGTAGCCCTTACAAGTTATATGAGCTTGGACAAGGTATTTAATATCTCTGACATTGAATTTTTTTCATTTGAAAAATGGAGAAAATACTTAACTTCCTCACAGGGCTGTTGGAAGGAGAGTAGAGGGCTTTGTCAACTACAAAAGACCATATAAATTTAGTTAATTGTTATTGATATTATGGTGATCGTTAGAATCTAAGTCTTAGGGCATTGCAGTCATCAGTTTAGTAATTTGGACGAAGCATTAAATCTGATTAAAATTTTACTTTATTTCTTCCATAAGAAATAATTATGATGAAACTGAGTGGATTTTTTTTAAATGAAAGGTTTTTGTTCAGATTGGAATAAAGTTCTCTCTATGTACATTATGTATATATGTACTATCTAAAACCATATCCATGGGGGGAGCATGGTTTTTCACTGGACACTCCCTATATGTATGAAATCAGCTCAATAAGGAATTCCTTCCATCAATGGAGATAGATGAATACTTTGATATTTTTTATTTTTTTATTTTTTAAAAAAATTTTTATTAAAGCTTTTTATTTGCAAAACATATGTATAGATAGTTCTTCATCATTGATCCTTACAAAGTTTTCTGTTACAAAATTTCCCCCCTACTCCCCTCCCCTCCTCTAGATGGCAGGAAGTCCACTACATGGTAATTATATTAAAATAATTGACAAGTCAAATATATGTATACATATTTCCACACTTATCTTGCTGTGCAAGAAAAATCATATCTACAAGAAAAAAAATCTGAGAAAGGAAACCCAATGCAAGCAAACATCAATAAAGAGCATGAAAATGTTATGCTGTGATCCACATTTCCTATCCCCCTCTCTGGGTGTATATGGCTTTCCTTACTAAACAAACAGAACTGGTTTGAAACATTTCATTGTTGAAGAGAGCCATGTCCATCAGAATTGATCATCATATAGTATTGTTGTTGCCGTGTATAATGATCTCCTGCTCATTTTACTCTGCATCAGCTCATGCAAGTCTCTCCAGGCCTCTCTGAAATCATCGTGCTGGTCATTTCTTATAGAACAATAATATTCCATAACATTCATATACCATAATTTGTTCAGCCATTCTCCAGCTGATGGGCGTCCATTCAGTTTCCAGTTTCTAGCCACTACAAAAAGGGCTGCCACAAACATTCTTGCACATGTGGGGCCCTTTCCTTCCTTTAAGATCTCTTTGGGATATAAGCCCAATAGAAACACTGCTGGGTCAAAGGGTATGCAGTTTGATAACTTTTTGAGCATAGTGCCAGATTGCTTTCCAGAATGGTTGGATCCATTCACAGTTCCACCAACAATGTATCAGTGTCCCAGTTTTCCCACATCCCCTCCAACATTCATCATTATCTTTTCCTGTCATTTTAGCCAATCTGACAGGTATGTAGTGGTACCTCAGAGTTGTCTTAATTTACATTTCTCTGATCAATAGTGATTTGGAGCACCTTTTCCTATGACTAGAAATGGTTTTAATTTCATCATCTGAAAATTGCCTGTTCATATCCTTTGACCATTTATCAATTGGAGAATGGATTGAATTCTTATAAATATGAGACCATTCTCCATATATTTTAGAAATGAGGCCTTTATCAGAACCATTAAATGTAAAGATGATTTCCCAATTTATTGCTTCCCTCCTAATCTTGTCTGCATTAGTGTTGTTTGTACAAAAACTTTTTAACTTAATATAGTCAAAATTTTTTATCTGGTGTTCAATTAAGAGTTCCAATTCTTCTTTGGACATAAATTTATTCCATCTCCACAGGTCTGAGAGGTAAACTATCCTGTGTTCCTGTAATTTTCTTATAATACCACTCTTTCTATCTAAATCATGAACCCATTTAGATCTTATCTTGGTATGTGGTGTTAGGTGTGGGTCAAGCCCTAATTTCTTCCCCACTAGTTTCCATTTTTCCCAGCAGTTTTTCTCAAATAGTGAGTACTTATCCCAGAAGCTGGGGTCTTTGGGTTTATCAAACACTAAATTGCTATAGTTATTGCCTAGTTTGTCCTGTGATCCTATCCTATGCTACTGATCGACTGCTCTATTTCTCAGCCAGTACCAAATGGTTTTGATGACCGCTGCTTTATAATATAGTTTTATATCTGGTACAGCAAGGCCACCTTCATCAGTCTTTTTTTCATTAATTCCCTTGAAATTCTTGACCTTTTCTTCTTCCAAATGAACTTTGCTACTATTTTTTTCTAGATGTAAAATAATCTCTTGGGAGTTTGATTGGTATGGCACTAAATAAGTAAATTAGTTTGGATAGTATTGTCATTTTTATTACGCTCGCTCTGCCTACCCATGAGCACTTGATGTTTTTCCAATTGACTAAGTCTGACTTTATTTGTATGGAAAATGTTTTGTAGTTTAGTTTGTATAGTTCCTGACTTTTCCTTGGCGGATAGATTCCCAAATATTTTATACTATCAACTGTTATTTTGCATGAAATTTCTTTTTATATCTCTTGCTGCTGAACTTTGTTGGTAATATATAAAAAGGCTGATGATTTATGTGGATTTATTTTGTATCCTGCAACTTTGCTAAAGTTGTGAACTGTTTCTAGAAGTTTTTTAGTTGAGTCTCTCGGGTTCTCTAAGTATACCATCATGTCATCTGCAAAGAGTGATAATTTGGTTTCCTCATGACCTACTCTAATTCCTTTAATCTCTTTTTCTTCTCTTACTGCCAAAGCTAACATTTCTAATACAATGTTAAATAGTAATGGTGACAGTGGGCAGCCTTGTTTCACTTCTGATCTTATTGGGAATGGTTTTAGTTTGTCTCCATTACATACGATGCTTGCTCATGGTTTTAAGTAGATGCTACTAATCATTTTAAGGAAAAGCCCATTTATTCCTATACTCTCTAGTGTTTTTAATAGGAATGGGTGTTGGATTTTATCAAATGCTTTTTCTGCATCTATTGAGATAATCATATGGTTTTTGTTAGTTTGGCTATTAAAATAATTGATTATGCTGATAGTTTTCCAATATTGAACCAGCCCTGCATTCCTGGTATAAATTTTATTTGGTCATAGTGTACTATCCTGGGGATGATTTTCTGTAATCTCATTGCTAATATCTTATTTAAATTTTTGCATCAATATTCATTAGGGAAATTGGTCTATAGTTTTCTTTCTCTGTTTTCACCCTACCTGGTTTAGCTATCAGCACCATATCAGTATCATAGAAGGAATTTGGTAGTATACCTTCTGTGCCTATTTTTTCAAATTGTTTGTATAGTATTGGAATTAATTGTTCTTTCAATGTTTGATAGAATTCACATGTGAAACCATCTGGCCCTGGAGATTTTTTCTTAGGGAGTTGGTTAATAGCTTGTTCTATTTCTTTTTCTAATATGGGGCTATTTAAATAATTTATTTCCTTTTCTGTTAACCTGGGCAATGTACATTTTTGTAGATATTCCTTCATTTCATTAGATTATCAAATTTACTGGCATAAAGTTGGGCAAAGTAACTCCTGATTATTACTCTAATTTCCTCTTCATTGGAGGAAAGTTCTCCCTTATCATTTTTGAGACTAACATTTTGATTTTCCTCTTTCCTTTTTCTTATCAAATTAACTAAGGGTTTATCTATTTTGTTGGTTTTTTCGTAGAACCAACTCTTAGTTTTATTTATTAATTCAATAGTTTTCTTATTTTCAATTTTATTAATTTCCCTTTTTATTTTTAGAATGTCCAATTTGGTATTTAATTGAGGGTTTTTAATTTGTTCTTTTTCTAGTTTTTTAAATAATAAGCCCAATTCGTTGATCTTTTCTTTCTCTATTTTATGCAAGTAAGCATCTAGAGATATAAAATTGCCCCTTATAACCACTTTGGCCGTATCCCACAGATTTTGGTATGTTGTCTCATTGTTATTCTTCTGGATGAAATTAGTAATTGTGTCTAATAATTTGCTGTTTCACCCATTCATTCTTCAGGATTAGATTATTTAATTTCCAATTAACTTTTGGTCTATTTTCTCCTGGCCTTATATTGCGTGTGATTTTTATTGCATCATGATCTGAAAAAGCATTTACTATTTTTGCCTTTCTTCATTTGATTTTGAGGTTTTTATGCCCTAACACATGGTCAATTTTTGTATAAATTTCATGAACCGCAGAGAAAAAAGTAGACTCCCTACTGTCTCCATTCAATTTTCTCCAAAGATCTATCATACCTAACTTTTCTGACATTTTGTTTACCTCCCTAATTTCTTTCTTATTTATTTTGTTGTTTGATTTATCTAATTATTCCCCCCAGTATAGTTTTGCTGTCTATTTCTTCTTGCATCTTTCTTGATTTCTCCTCTAGGAATTTGGATGCTATACCACTTGGTGCATATATATTTAGTATTGATACCACTTCATTGTCTATCATACCCTTTAGTAAAATATAGTTTCCTTCCTTATCTCTTTTGATTAGATCTATTTTTGCTTTTACTTGATCTGAGATCAGGATTGCTACCCTTGCTTTTTTTTGTTCACCTGAAGCATAGAAGATTCTGCTCCAGCCTTTTACCTTCACCCTGTATGTGTCTTTATGCTTTAGATGTGTTTCTTGTAGACAACATATTGTTGGATTCTGGTTTTTAATCCAGTTTGCTATCTGCTTCCGTTTTATGGGAGAGTTCATCCCATTCACATTCACAGTTAAAATAACTAATTCTGTATTTCCTGCCATCTTATTTCCCCAAGTTATGTTTTTCTCTTTCCTTTCCCCTTTTTCCCTTCTCCCCTCCCCAGTATTTTGCTTTTGATGACCACCTCCCCCAAACAATCCTCCCCCTTTAGAGCCCCTCCCCCTTTTTTACTCCTTTCCCCTGATTTTTCTATTTTCTTCTATATTAGTCTATCCCTTTCTTTTCCTCCTTTCCCTCCCACTTCCCTATAAGAGAGGACAACTTTCTCTGTGAAACCAAATGTGTCTGATGTTCTTTTTTAGAGACTAATCTGATGAGAATAAGATTTACACAATGCTCATCTCCCTCCCTTCTTTCCCTCAATTATATTAGGTTTTCTTTCATGAGATTTTACCTTATTTTTACTTCCTTTTTTAACCTTATTTTACCACCTTTTCCCTCTTTTTCCCAGTATGATAGCCTTTCCATCTCTAGTTTCTTTTTCATATTATCAAAGTAACATCAAATTATACCCCCAATCTTTAAGTATATCCATATTAGAAATATAGTTCTCAAGAGTTCTTTCCTAGATGGGTACTTTGTAGCTGTTTTTCAGATTTACTGGCATCAGATTCTCTGATGTCAGAGAAGAACAAGGGCTCATATCACAACCATGAATTTCTACTACAATGTGTTTTGAAAAAAGTGAATACAAGCATATTCAAGAAGGTATAGTTTAGAGGCAGCAAAGTGGATAGAGCACTGGGCCTGGAATCAGGAAAACCTGAGTTTAAATCCAATGTTAGATGTTTTATAGATAGGAAGCAGCTAGATGGAGTTGTCTGGGATAAAAATTCGACTCCCGACTCAAAATCATTACTCAGAGATCTCACTTTGAGAGAGATAGTCATTCTTCTCTGGAATATGCCAGGGAGAAGAAGGAGGCCCAATTCTCTCAATTGAGCACATGACTTATAAAAAGAGAGGGAGGCCCAGCTTCCAGGACTTGACTATCTCCAGATACCAAAATACCAAAAGCCAATACCAAAGCATTTCCCGCCCACTCAAGACACAGATATCAAGCAGACCTTTTGCAAATAAGTTCCCAGTCAGTCTGGTCTGTCTTTGATATTCTAAAAAGCCACAATTTATCTCTTCCTGCAATAGGATTCCCAATGGAAAACCAAACCAATCTCTCACAATCGTTATTCTGAGAAGTCCTCAGTTTCCCATTTCACTCAAATCCCTCTTCTCTCTCTCTCTCTCTTTTTTTCCCTTAGGCAATTGGGGTTAAGTGACTTGCCCAGGGTCACACAGCTAGGGAATGTTGTGTCTGAGACCAGATTTGAACTCAAGTCCTCAATTTCAGGGCTGGTGCTCTATCCACTGTGCCACCTAGCTGCCCCAAATCCCTCCTCTTTTTTCAACATATGAGGACTTCTCATCTTCATTTGAATGCTTGCAACATAATCTCTGGTGAATTCAAGATTGTTGTCCAAAGCAAGTTGAAAAATTCCCAAAATAATACACAATTCATTAGTCCCCTCCCAAAGTTAGTGAGTCCTTGTTGTTAAGCGTTATTTCAACTCATCTGCAATCTCAGGTTCTACAATCCATTCTTTTGCAGCATCCACCAACCGCATTGTCTTCCTTCCAGACATGGATCAGGATCCAGTCTCAGGGTTGATATTTGTGCACCACGAATCCTAAAAGTACAGTCTAAGCAATGAGTTCTTTAGCAAGTTGTGAGACATATTTTCTAATGAACAAATCCTTAGTATCTAGTACAGGATCTATACTTCCTTTCCCTCCCTGAGGATAAGGGTGTCCATACAAAAGCTCTGACAGGTTGACAATCCAATGTCCCTCCGGGGTTTAGTTCTAATCCTAACAGGGCCAATGCTAACTATGTTTCTGACTGCTAATCAATCCAGTGGACTGTCTCCTGATCTCAACCTTGCCTGAGCCTGAAGAGTATGAAACTCTAGGAAATCTCTAAAACTCAGACCAGGGATAGAAGGACCCTAGCAATAAACTCTGACTGCTTGGACTCTCCTACTACCTTTTTTCTTAATCTACCAGGTGATAACCCCAGAATTCAAAAGTCTTTCCAGGAAAGGACTATCAATTCAGTTCTGACAGTTTGGGAGCATGGGGGGAAGCATGAATTCTGATCAGTCTAGAGAGAAGCTAGGAGACATTAAGTCTGAAGCCAAAAGATAAGGGGTATGTCTAGTTATTTGAAATGGACCATTATAACTCTTTGAAATGCTAGCCCAATTATTCCTGATGGTCAGGAAGTGGGGGAGGGTTGCTATTGAGGCAGAACAATTAAGGGAAACTTGAATTTAAAACTCCAAACAAATATCAATTGCAGCCCCAAGAGATTTTATCTCCTACAGCAATTCTCATTAATCAAAGCCTCAGATGAATCTAACTCAAGTATCACAGTGAATCTTTTACTAAAAGATTCAACCTAAAAATTCACAGCTTATCTTTCATATCTAAGATGGTTTTAAGTTCAACATTACAAATCATTTTACTTTTAAAATACCCAATATATCAAAAAATTCCAAATTTCATATTATCTATAACAGAAACATTCAAATGAGGGAAAAGCAAAAATTATTATTCTGAGTCCCCCTAGACAATGAATACAGATTCAAGATGACTCAATACAATCAATTAAAACTCATACAGAATATCCCAATTCCACATAAAAGGATCTTTCAGATTTAACATTAATAATTTATTTTTAAGAATGAAGAAATTAATAAATCAACTTCCTCCAATTGAGGAATCCCTATAAATCTTTTTGGAAGCAGCCCCAGACCTATCAGATCAGATTGCATGTAAATGTAGGCTGTTCCTTTAACCAATATAATCAATTGATATTTCAATCAGCCAAGAGCTGCAGTTCCTTCAAAATCGGCTATATCACACTTAATGGGGGAGGGGAATTAGACTTCCCTGGGACTTCCCTTTTCACTTGGCCGCCCTTCCTCCCCCATTCCACATGGCATTTCTCTCAACCACACCATGCTTCCCAACTCCAACTTCTCACAGCTAACTTTTAGGGTGCCATGCCCCCCCAAATCTAATCTGCCAGCCAAAGGCAGATCCCAACTTCATAAGGATATCTCCCTTCCATATCTCCCTTTCCTTTTTCATCTCTCTTAACCCCAGATGCTAATTGCTCCTTTCATTTCTTAAAGAAGCAGGAAGGGAGGTGTTAAACCTTCACCTTTTCTATCTCTCCTCCCCCAAGAATCATCCAAACCGGTCTATTGTTTCTACAAGTCAATCTTTCTTATCCCATTTCTTTAAATCTCCTTCTATATTTATATTTATATTTTTCCTTTTCCTTTTTTTTTTAACTTGACTCTTCTTCATCTCCACCTGCTTCAAAACTCCAAACTTTAAGATTCACAATATAATGAATAGTTAAATAACTCCATAAAATTCACACACGTTCAGTATGACAAACTTTAAAGCATAACTTACAATGCTTACAAATTACCCAAAATATCTTCCAGAAGATAACCTAAGTTATCAGAACTTTTTAAAACAAACTATTATTAAACTGAATCAAATCAAATACAGCTTTTAGGAATTTCTTTTAATGCTAAAAAGTCAATTATTCAGACAAATGCCTAAGATCTCATACCCAGAATAAACAGATCTAACATGCACAAGGCAACAATAATTATTTCCCACAATTTCAGAATTTAAAAACTAAATTCCCCAAAATTCAATAGACCAATAAACCAAAAAGGATATGGCTTTTTCCCACTTAAGTAAATTTTCTAAAATTCCAATTAAATGTTGCAAACAAACTGGATTATCATTTGGTTATACACACACACACACACACACACACATTTTAAACTGATTCCCAGAAACTTTTCCTCAAGTTTTTAAAAGTTAATCAGCATCCGTTTCCTCTGTTCTCTCTTACCTCCCCCAGGCAGAGTAGCATCTTGAATTAGATAAGACTTTATTGCTCTCTCTCTCTCTCTCTCTCTCTCTCTCTCTCTCTCTCTCTCTCTCTCTCTCT
>JAJPUD010001681.1:266993-279474 GCA_023553655.1 Myrmecobius fasciatus | reverse complement strand
TCTCTCTCTCTCTCTCTCTCTCTCTCTCTCTCTCTCTCTCTCTCTCTTTCTGCCAAGGTTTAAAATAGCTAAACTTTTTCTCTTCCTTTTTCTTTCAAATTAGTGCAAACAAGTTACAATTAAGCATAAGTTGAAAACCACAAGCATTTATGTCAAACACCAACATGGAAACAATCCCATTATAAAAACTACTCTTCACTAAACTGATTGGGCATAGTTTCTTTCTCTCTCCCAGGCTCCTGCTGCAGTCAGGGAACAGGAAGGAAGGTGAAAGAAACCACCTCTTCACTCTAGTGACCAATTGTCACACTCCCCAACTATTATTCTAATGGACTTTCCTGAAGTTCCAGACTTGGCAAGAGTTGGACCAATGGGAAAATCTCTCTCTCTCTTTTTCAAATTAATTCCCTCTATGTATAGATATTGGGTCCCAGAAACTGAACTGTTTGGAGACACTCCCATAGTTCTCCATTACAGATGGATTCTAAGTATCCTCAAGTATTTTGGCTTTTCTTCTGCTAATTCAGTCTCCACAATGGAGTTGCTTGTGGCTCTAGGAGGTGGAAGTACAACAATTAAAGAATCCCAAGGGTGGGGTGGGATTTTCTCTGTCCATTCCCTTCTCCACCTGTTCTCTGCCTCTTTGGCTTGGCTCAGCCAGACCTTCATCCCCTGAAGCCAGAGATTTGCAGACTCCAATTTCTCTTAATTGAAGGAACTTTTTCTCATTCAGATCTAATTAACTCTACCCTGACCCTATAGCAGCAATGCTCTATCATTCTCCTTACCTCTTCCCCTTTCAATTAGATGACTTATCTCAAATCCTTCAGTTGATTCCCTAAAGAATTTCGGCTGGTATTCCCTGACCTGGATCCAGGTTTTGAACACTAGACTGCACTTTAATCTCTCCATAAAGAGTCAACCTCTTTACAAATGGTCACCTAAGAGCTTATTCAGAAAGTTCCTCAGAAATCCTGCAGTCTAACACACCTTAATTTAGGAGAGCTATCTTCTCAGGCCAATGATTCCCAAACTTCGAAGGTTTACCTTAGGTTGTGCACGCAAGATTTCCTGATCATGAGCTCAATTCAACTTACACACACCAGGCTTACTTCGGCTTCTATCTTCACTGAGAATCTATTATTGGGTGCTTCTGCTTAGTAGAAAGGAGATTGGTGTCCATTTTGGAGACAGGGACAAAAGGTCCCTTGGCGCCATTATGTCTCTGAAATTGAGCAACAATCGTTCCCTTACCAGGCACTTATCCTGGACGAGCCCCCAAAACTGTGTGGGATAAAAATGCGACTCTCAACTCAAAATCATTACTCAGAGATCTCTCAAAGTGAAGATTAGAAGTTTATTTGAATCTCAAGAAATTCTGGATGGTCATTCTTCTCCAGGACATGCCAAGGAGAGGAAGGAGGCCCAGTTCTCTCAATTTAGCAATTTATAAAAAGAGAGGGAGGCCCAGCTTCCAGCACCTGCCAATCTCCAGAAGAAAGCGTTTCCTGCCTACTCAAGACACAGATATCAAGCAGACCTTTTGCAGATAGGTTCCCAGTCAGTCTGGTCTGCCTTTCATATTCTAAAAAGCCACAATTTCTCTCTTCCTGCAATAGGGATTCCCAATGAAAAACCACACCAATCTCTCACAATCATTATTCTGATAAGTCCTCAGTTTCCCATCTCACTCAGAGTGTTGAATAAGAATACCAGCCCTGAAGTCAGGAGGACCTGAGTTCAAATTTGAACACAAACACTTAACACTTACTTACTAGCTATGTGAATCCTGGTCAAGTCACTTAACCCCCATTGCCTTGCAAAAAAATTATTTTTAAAAGTTACTTAATAGCTATATGTAAGTGCCAGTTATTATCAGTAGTAGTATATAGATGATCCTGTAGAATCAAAACTGTGCCTCCTTTAGTATAACTTATTACAAAGAGGAGAAGTATGGTTTTTCTAATTTGGAAGGAGAGACTAAAGGATAATGAGAATCAGAAGTTACTCAGGAACATGGAAGCAGGAAGCCTAAATTCCTGGAAATTTAGGATCTCAGTAGAAAGGAAGGTAGCTCTAGGATGGAGATGTGTATGCATTCCACCACCAGCAGCTAACCAATTGTAAGTGAAAGGCTCTGCTATCTTGTATTGAATGTAATCATGAGTGGTTGGCTTTTAAGGAGAGAACCGGCAAGGTAGAATTTCCTGCTTTTCTAACTTCAACTAGTGAAGTTATCCCCTCTCTATTTCCTCCTTGACACTTGGCTGGTGACCTCGTGTTATTTACTGGTAAATCTTATATATTTACCCTCTGTACTTTTAACATGGGTTAAAGAATAAACAAGTTTTTCACTGTATCCAGAGCAATTGTTATAGAAAACTTTAATTTTAACAAAGATCTCTCCAAATTGTGTTAGAGAAAACTTATGTTTTCACATGGATAAGGAGCTTGCCTCCAGGAGAGTTGTGATAATGTGGATTGAAAATGCTTTATGAAGCATGGATGGACATAATTCCAATTGTCTAACTATATGCTAACTAAAAAGGAGGCTGAAGTATTCAAAAAGGCCACATAACTCCAGTTCTTCATGGAAGTCATTTGGTGACTTTTTTTTTTTTACTCATAACTTTTAACTCATAACTTGTAACATAATGACTCCATGGTTAGCTCTTTTTCCACTAAGCTTATATGGCTTCTCACTTTTTGCCATTATTAAACAGAATTAATGATCTACTTAGCACAAATTGACCAAATTATTGCAATTAGGGTAGCCCCATATTAAGAGTAATCTTTGTTATGTCTTCAAGCATTTGTTTTTCTTTGTATGATCTCAGAGGTAAGGATTCATTAATGAATTTTAAAATAAATCTTATATAATTTGAATTTGAGTAGTGAGAAGTATGATTATTTCCTTGCTTTGACATTCAGTTCATTAGTCTAACATGATAACCAGATTAAATATTGGTTTGTCATGAATAGACATAGAATTTATTTTAATTGTGAAAAGGTTTGTTGTTGTTGTTGTTGTTGTTTTGATTTTGTTTGTATGTATAGCACATAACCATAAACAGCCTAAAGCTGTGTAATGATAAGTCTTGGATGATAACAAATATGGTTCTAAGGATTGGCAAGGACAGCTAAATTGAACAGTGGACAGGGGATTGGAGTCAGGTATATTAATCTTCTTGAGTTCAAATCCAGCCTCAGACACTTACTAGCTATGTAACTGGGCAAGCCACTTAACACTACTTTCCTAAGTTCCTCATCTGTAAAATGAGTTGGAAAAAGACATGGCAAAGCACTCCAATGTTTTTGCCAAGAGAACCCCAGATGGGGCCACAGTGGAGTCAATTCTGCCATGACTCAACAACAATAACAAGGATTATCTTGTGAATGAATTCAAGATTATTAAAATGGTCATTTACCCAGTAGATGTTCTAAATATAACCTTTGATAGTTTTCTGACATGGAAAAATTTTTGGATGGGATAAAATTCTGCTAGCAGTAATGGGATTTATTTTTCTATTATAATCCATGATCAGAAGAGGGACTGTAAGTTTTAAAGAGAAAAGTGGTTTTCTTTTCACCCTGGAGGCCAAAACTCAGACTATGAGAAGTGTGCAGATTGGACTAAGTTTTCTTTATTTGTAGTACAATGAAGAGTAACCTCTGATGTCCTGTGTTGTCCAGTACAACTCAGAATTCCTAAGCATAAGTAGTCCATTAGCCATAATGTCCATAGCACTCCGTCGCACTCCATAGCACTACAAATATATGTCACCACTTTTGACTGGTTTATTTAGAAACTGTTGGCTGTTTAGTAGATTATAAGACTATAAAACTATACCTTACCTAAAATGAACATGTCCAGCAGTATTGAGTTAATGCTCTCAAGTGTAACATAAAATCCTAGACTTCTGGATTCTGCCCAAGGTTGCACTTCTTTAAGTAATTTGTTCTCAAAATTTCTACCTTGGAAAGACGGATCTTGGTAGGAAAACTATATATAGATGAATAATTATTACAGAGTACTTTGGCAATCATAGAAGCTCTATGGCTTCTGGTATATATACGCATACTATATGAAGTGGGATAACATCACTGGAATATTGTTCATATTCTTCCTGTTTCTCCAGATATTAAAAAAACAAAAAAATTTTATACAGCTGTGTCCAGATTAGTGAAAATATTGAATCCTGTGGTCATTTTATTCAAATTCGAATAGCATATTTTCACTGGGCTGGAACCAATGACCATGTTTTACACAATCATAACTATTTGAATAGTACAAATTCAAATACATAGGACTATTTTAGGGGATTTATTTTTCACACCATTTGGGATCAACACAAATTTGAAAGACTTGCTGCTTATACTCTCTTGAATATGTCTCAGTTGGTAATATTTATCTTTGAATAAATTTTCGGTCAATAAATATGTTTTGTGTCTATTCTAACATTTTCTCTGTCCTCAAGTAATCCAAGTCTTCATGTTGTGCCTTCAGGACTATAAAGACTATATGTTTTGGGCAGAACCAAATGCTTCATTATATCATGCATTGAAATTGTTAAGAGTCTGGCACAATACTGCTTTGTATGATTCCAATTTCTACCATTTGTTTTCTAATAACAGAATACTTTCTTGGGAATGAAGTTCTTTGAGAATTAAAATCTCTGAGTCTTGTTATTTTGTATATCTTTTATCTTGTTGTTCCCATCACTAGTCACCTAAGGACAGCTAAAGAGAATTCATTGAATTTAATAAAGTCCATAGTCATTAATAGCACATCCTCTGATATGTCCTAGACTCTTAGGTGCATTTTTATGTAATAGAAGCTTCCATGGTCTATGTATTGGTCCTTGTCAAGTCTACTTGACCAAATCTAATAAGATGAAACTGAATAGAGAATAGAGGTAAATAGAAATTTTTACTTTTAAAAAAATCATGGGGGAGAGGGGCAGAGTCAAGATGGCAGAGAGTAGAGAGATCTTTATCTGAACTCCTCCTGGCATCCCTCAGATCAACACCAGATCAACTCTCTAAATTGCTTTTGGAGGGGTAAAACCCACAAATATTTGGAGCATAACAAATTTCCAGCAGAAGATTTTTTCTTTTTTTTTAATAAAGCTTTTTATTTACAAAACATATGAGTGATTTTTCTACATTGACCTTTGCAAAAACTTTTTTTTCCCAAGCTTTTCCCCTCCTTCCCCCCACCCCCCACCCCTAGATGACAGGTAATCTAATACATGCTAAATAGGATAAATTATATGACAAATACAATACATGTATACATATCTATACAGTTATCTTACTGCACAAGAAACATCAGATCTAGAAAGAGAAGAAGAAAAAACAACCTAAGAAGGAAAACAAAATGCATGGAAATATTCACAGAAAGCGTTAAAATGCTGTGTTGTGGTTCACACTCAGTTCCCACAGGCCTCTCTCTGGATGTATATGACTATCTTCATCGCTGAACAATAGGAACTGGTTTGAATCACATCATTGTTAAAGAGAACCATGTCCATCAAAATTGATCATCGTATAGTCTTGTTGCTGTGTATAATGTTCTCCTGGTTCTGCTGATTTCACTCAGCATCAGTTCATGCAAGTCTCTCCAGGCCTCTCTGAAATCCTCCCAGCAGAAGATATTTTGAAAGAACTTCAGAAAATGTCTGTTTCAATCAGGCATGGGAGAGGAGAATGAGCACAGATGCAGCATAGAGATCCAGAGCCATGTGGTGTCTGAGCACCAGGGAATCTACCAAGAGGCTCTTAGCCAAAATATAGCAGTGTTGGTTACTCTGTTCTGGTTACCAGCCAGTTACAATTGGCAGCTTAGCTATGAGACATCCAAAGCAAATACAAAAGGCAAATATTGAGCCTCTGAACCCCAGAATAACCCAGGATTTGGTTATGCCCACCCAGAACAGGAAGGAAGCATTGGTCCAGAGCAGCTTAAAGCCACTGTTGCTTGTAGAGAGAGCTTGGGACAATCTCCCCTTTGCCCTAAGAGTCAACCTCAACCTTTTTTTTTTTAAAGCCAATTATTATTTTTTTTATTAATACTTTTTATTTTCAAAACATATGTAAGGGTAATTCCTAAACATTAACCCTTACAAAGCTTTCTGTTACAAATTTTTCCCCCCTACTCCCCACCCCTCCCCTAGATAGCAGGATATCCACTACATGATAATTATGTTAATATACTTAAATCGAATATATGTATAGTTATTGCCACACATCATTTTTTTGTTCAGGAGAAATCATATCTATAAGAGAGAATAATCCAATAAAGGAAATACAATGTAAGCAAACCTCAATAGAGAACATGAAAATGTTATGTTGTGGTCCACATTTCACATCCCTCTCTCTGGGTGTATATGGCCTTCTTCACTGAACAATTGGAATTGGTTTGAAGCATTTCATTGTTGAAGAGAGTCATGTCCAATAGAACTGATCCTCATATAGTACTGTTGTCAACCTCAACCTTTAAAAAAAGAATAAAAAAGCAAAAAGAACTCTTTTTTTTACACCTTTCCCCTAATCCTTCTATTAGTATATCCCTTTCTTTTCCTCCCTTCCCTCCTACTTTCCTATAAGGAGGGCCAAGTTTTTTCTTTGAAACCAAATGGCAAAAAGAACTCTTGACTATAGATAGCTTTATGGAGAAAGAACAAACCTCAGACCGTGAGAATCCTAAAGGCAAATAATCTCCAGATGAAGCCCAAAAGAATGATATGAGTTGGCCCCCTTCTCACAAAGCTCTCTTAGAAGAATTCAAAAAGGCTCTTAAAAGAGAGTTGGGGGCAACTAGGTAGCGCAGTGGATAGAGCACCAGCCCTGAAGTCAGGAGAATCTGAGTTCAAATCTTGTCTCAGACACTTAACATTCCCTACCTGTGTGACCCTGGGCAAGTCACTTAACCTCAATTGCCTCAGCAAAAAGCAAAAAAACAAAAAGAGAGAGTTGGAAGAAAAATAAGGAAAGGAAATGAAAACTTTGCAAGAGAGTTCAGAAAAGGAAACACAGAAATTATCTGAAGAAAATGCCTTAAAAATAGATTTAGTGAAATGGAAAAATCATATAATTCCTTACAAAATAGATTTGAAAAAGAAATCAATTCATTGAAAAACAATTTGTGAAATGGAAAAAAAAAATCCAAAGAACAGAAAATCTCATTTAAAAGTTCATTGGCCAAATGCAAAAGGAGATTTAAAAAAAGCTAACTGAAGAAAATAACTTACCAAAAATTAGAATTGAACAAACAGAAGTGAACGACTCAGTGAGATTTCAAGATTCATTCATACAAAACCAAAAAAATAAAAGAAAATGTAAAATATCTCATTGGAAAAACAACTGATCTGGAAAATAGACAATCTAAGAATAATTGTGTTTCCTGAAAATCATGATAAAAAAAGAGCCTAGATATCATCTTTCAGGAAATTATTAAGGAAAACTCATCTGATATATTGGAATCCAGCTCCAGTGAAAACTGAGAGTGTGCTTTTTCAGTCTTCATTCATTAATCTGAAATGCCCGCCTTAAATATACCCATTTAGACTTATGTTACAACATTAGTTACCTTCAGTTAACATCATTATCCCTCCAGGGTTAATGCACATTCCATATTTTGACATTTCATTATCCATCCCAACCATCAATACTAAGATATTATCATAATTGTAAATATTCTAGTTGTGATTTCCAACAACATCAATAGAATTGTAAGTAGCTGCAATGTTTTATCACAACCAAAGTGTGGAAACTGAGTAGTAAATAGCAGAAATTATCATACTGATGGATTTACCTTAAGTATGTCTTTAATTCATTGTTGAGAGGTAAATAGTATACTTAAAATGCCTTGTTTCTATTGTATGCATTCTCCATCAAGATTATCCTGATTTTAAATTGGGAAATCATCTTTACATCTAAGGGTTCTGATAAAGGTCTCATCTCTAAAATATATAGAGAATTGTCTCATATTTATAAAAATTCAAGCCATTCTCCAATCAATAAATGGTCAAAGGATATGAACAGACAATTTTCAGAGGATGAAATTAAAACTATTTATAGTCATATGAAAAGGTGCTCCAAATCACTATTGATCAGAGAAATGCAAATCAAGACAACCCTGAGGT
The DNA here is from genome assembly GCA_023553655.1 of Myrmecobius fasciatus. Taxonomy (NCBI): domain Eukaryota; kingdom Metazoa; phylum Chordata; class Mammalia; order Dasyuromorphia; family Myrmecobiidae; genus Myrmecobius; species Myrmecobius fasciatus. Next base: position 271,327 of record JAJPUD010001681.1, on the reverse strand, counting down.
ACCACTTCACACCTGTCAGATTGGCTAAAATGACAGGAAAGGATAATGATGAATGTTGGAGGGGATGTGGGAAAACTGGGACACTGATGCATTGTTGGTGGAGCTGTGAACGGATCCAACCATTCTGGAGAGCAATCTGGCACTATGCTCAAAAAGTTATCAAACTCCATACCCTTTGACCCAGCAGTGTTTCTATTGGGCTTATATCCCAAAGAGATCTTAAAGGAAGGAAAAGGCCCCACATGTGCAAGAATGTTTGTGGCAGCCCTTTTTGTAGTGGCTAGAAACTGGAAATTGAATAGATGCCCTTCAATTGGAGAATGGCTGAATAAATTATGGTATATGAATATTATGGAACATTATTGTTCTGTAAGAAATGACCAGCAAGATGATTTCAGAGAGGCTTAGAGAGACTTACATGAACTGATGCTGAATGAAATGAGCAGAACCAGGAGATCATTATACACGGCAACAACAGTACTATATGACGATCAATTCTGATGGACATGGCTCTCTTCAACAGTGAAATGTTTCAAACCACCTCCAATTGTTCACTGAAGAAAGCCATATACACCCAGAGAGAGGGATGTGAAATGTGGACCACAACATATCATTCTCATACTCCTTGATTGATGTTTGCTTACATTGTGTTTCCTTTATCTGATATATTTTTGTGTAGATAAGATTTTTATTGCACAACAATGATAAGTTTGGAAATATGTATACATATATTCGATTTGCCAATATATTAACATAATTAACATGTAGTGGATATCCTGCCATCTAGGGGAGGGGTGGGGAGCTGGGGGGAAAAATTTGTAACAGAAATGTATGTAAGGGTTATTGTTGAAGAATTACCCACACATATGTTATGCAAATAAAATAAAAAAAGTTAAAAAAAAAGATTATCCTGATTTTTACCCTATGTGTCTGTACAATTATTAGAAAGACCTTGAGCCAAAAATTTAAATCGCTTTGTCCTCATGGACCCATTCATTCCTGGCCCTCTACACTGATGTCCTAGAACCAGAGGATGAAACAGCCATTGATCAACTCCTGAAAGAGACCACAAAATGAAAACTCCAAGGAACATGATAGCTAAATTTCAGAATTATCAGATCAAGGAGAAAATATTGCAAGCAGCCAGAAAAAAATAATTCAAATATTGAAGAGCCACAATCAGGATTACCTAGGACCTAGCAGCTTCCATTTTAAAGAATTGAAAAACTTGAAATCTGATATTCCAAAAGGCAAAAGAATTTGAATTGCAACTAAGAATCAACTACCCAGCAAAATTAAGTGTTATCTTTCAGGGGAAAAGATAGGCATTCAATGAAACAGGTGAATTTTCATTCATTTCTGGTGAAAAGACTAGAGCTGAACAGAAAATTTGATTTTCAAGTACAAAACTCAAGGGAAGCATAAAAAGGAAAGAAAAAAATAACTTTCTTCTAAAAGTTAAAAAGCTTATATCCCTATAAGGGAAAATATGTTTAGAGATCTGTATCTCTGTTATGGGCATACTTAGAGGATGCAGGTATAATTTGATTTTATTGTGATGATATAAACTAGAAGAGGAAAGGGGATTCTACTGGAAAAAAAAGAAAATGGGGTAAATTACATCTCATGGAGAGGTGAAAAAGACCTATTACAATTAAGGGAAAGAAGGGAGGGGGATGAGCACTGTGTGAATCTTAATCTCATCAGATTTGGCTCAGAGAGAGAATATCAGACATATTTAGCTTAATAGATTGTCTCACCCTATAGGGAAATAGGGGAAAGGGGAAAAAGAAAAGGGGGGAGGCTAATAGGGAGAACAGAATGGGGAAGGTGTGTAAAAGGGGTGAGCTGTTTGAGGGAGGTAGTAGTCATGTAATGCTCAGGGAGAAACTGAGGCAGTATCACACAGTGGAAATTAGGTAATGCTTTACTGATGTTAATTGAGAGTTCAGAATCCATAGCTATGGATCGGGACTGCTGGGACTCTTGTCTCAAAGCACACAGTCCATTGTGAGTTTAGACTGACAGATATGCCAGCCGACTGGATCTCAGGCAGGTCCAGCTCAGAGAGTTAGACTGACAGACATGTCAGCCAACTGAATAGGACTAAGGTCACAAAGTATTCAGCACCTCATTGGTGGGGAACATGATTTTTATAATCTCCATAGCCCAGGGAAACAAAGAACTCATGGGAACAGCTGAGCACATCTGGTGTCCAAGGAAACCATAAATTCAGTTCTGGCAGGTAGGGAGTAAAGAGTGCTGAGTTTGGGAAAGGAAGACAGTAAGTCTGGAACCAAAAGATAAGGGGTATGTCGAGGCTGGCCATCTGGAGGTTTTATGACTCCTTTGGAATGTGAGTCCAATTATTTCTGATGGGTCAGAAGGAAGTGGGGGTTGGTATTTTGGGGCAGAATAATTAAGGGAAACTGAAACAGCAACTGAGGGAAACTAAGACAGGGAAACTGTGGCACAACAGTCAGAAGCAAAATACTGGGGAGGAGGGAAAATGGGAAAGGAAAAAGTATAATTTGGTGAAAACAAGATGATGGGAAATACAGAGTTAGTCATTTTAATTGTGAATGGGAATGAGATGGTCTCCCATAAAACAGAAGTGGATATAGCAGATAGCAGTATTAGAAATAATACTCTTGACAATGAAAATCAGATATTGAGGAAAATTTATTAAAGCAGAATCTTAAGGAATCATCTTAATGTTTCTAGTCAGAAGCAGGCCCCACTCCTCTTTGGGAAGAGGGAGCACTGAGTACAGAAATAGGGGAACCTTTATACTTGCTTGTGTGACATAGCTCCTCCCTTCAGAGAATGGATTGGTCTGTTTTATCAGTGTTACAGTCTTTCTGATACACTCACTACATGTTTCCCCTTAATATGTATAAAACACAGCCTCCATCATACATCCCATATTCAAAAATGGTGGAAAACTCCTCCTCTGGGGCGTGTTGTTTAATATTCAATTAGCCTATTAAGTCAGTGCTGTAGTAATTTGGTCAAGTCAGTTCCTTGATCCCAACTAGTTTGGGCTGAATGGACTACTATCTTTAGTTTGTGGTTCTCTCAAAAACACAAGTCTTCCTGATTGATTGAATCCGCCTGTGCTTTCCTAGCCCCCCCAATTCCTTGTTTGCTCAAGGCTTCTGTTGATCACTTAATTGTTCTGTGAATCCTAACCTTCCTTAACCTCTCACATTCTGAAAACCTCTTGGTTAGTGGTACCCACTATCCCACACTACCTTAAAGTTGCAAAACTGTGGAAACCCAGCTTTTCAGCATTTCTCACAGCAGGCTGGATTAAAAGCCAGAATCCTACAATGTGTTGTTTACAAGAAATACATTTAAAGCAGAGTGATACATACGGAATAAAGGTAAAAGGCTGGAGCAGAATCTATTATGCTTCAGCTGAAGTAAAAAAAGCAGGGTAGTAATCCTCATCTCAGATCAAGTAAAAGCAAAAATTCTAGTTAAAAGAGATAAGGAAGGAAACTATATCTTGCTAAAGGGTGCCATAAAAAATGAAGTAATTTCAGTACTAAACATATATGCACCAATTGGTATAGCATCCAAATTCCTAAAGGAGAAGTTGAGAGCTACAAGAAAAATTAGACAGTAAAACTATACTAGTGGGAGATCTCAACCTTGCTCTCTCAGAACTACGAAATCAAACCACAAAATAACACAAGTTAAGGAGGAAAATACTAGAAAAGTTGAATGGAGACAGAAGGGAATATACTTTTTTTCTCAGCAATACATGAAACCTATACAAAAATCGACCATGTATTAGGGCATAAAACCCTCAAATTGCAGAAAGGCAAAAAATAGTCAATGTATTTTTTTCAGATCATGATGCAATAAAAATTACATGCAATAAAAGGCCAGGGGAAAATAGACCAAAAATTGATTGGAATGAGTGGGTAAAACAACAAATAATAGAGACAATCATTAATTTCATCCAAGAAAATGACAAGACAACATACCAAAATTAATGGGATGCAGCCAAAGCAGTTCTTAGGGGAAGTTTTATATCTCTAGATGCTTGCATAAAATACAGAGGAGATCAATGAATTGAGCATGCAACTAAAAAAAAAACTGGAAAAAGAACAAATTAAAAAACCCCAGTTATATACGAACTTTGAAATTCTGGCATCATATATAATGGTGAGCATCATATGTAATGGTGATAAACTGGAACCATTCCCAATAAGATCAGGGGTGAAACAAGGTTGCCCACTATCACCATTACTGTTCAATATTGTATTAGAAATGCTAGCCTTGGCAATAAGACAAGAAAAAGAGATTAAAGGAATTAGAGTAGG
>JAJPUD010001681.1:203616-261993 GCA_023553655.1 Myrmecobius fasciatus | reverse complement strand
TTAACAGAAGAGGAAATAAATGACTTAAATAGTCCCATTTTAGAAAAAAGAAATTGAACAAGCTATTAATCAACTCCCTAAAAAAAAATCTCCAGGGCCAGATACATTTACATGTGAATAATACCAAACATTTAAAGAACATTTAACTCCAATATTTTGCAAAATATTTGGAAAAATAGGGAAAGGAGTCCTACCAAATTTCTTTTATGACACAGAAATGATGCTGATACCTAAACCAGGTTTTCAAAACAGAGAAAGAAAATTATAGACCAATTTCTCTAGTGAATATTGATGCAAAATCTTAAATAAAATATTAGCAAATAGATAACAGCAAGTTATCCTCAGGATAATACACCGTGACTATGTATGATTTATACCAAGAATACAGGGCTGGTTCAATATTAGGAAAACTATTAGCATAATTGACTATAGGAATAATCTAACAAAAATATGATTATTTCAATAGATGCAGAAAAAGTATTTGACAAAATCCAACACTCATTCCTATTAAAAACACTAGAGAGTATAGAAATAAATGGGGCTTTCTTAACATGATCAGTAGCATCTATTAAAAACCATCAGCAAGCATCATATGTAATGGGGATAAACTAGAACCATTCCCAATAAGATCAAGGATGAAATAAGGTTGCCGATTATCACCATTACTGTTCAAGATTGTATTAGCTTTAGCAATAAGAAAAGAAAAAGAGATTAAAGGAATTAGAGTAACTAATGAGGAAACCAAATTATCATTCTTTGCAGATGATATGTTGGTATACTTAGAGAATCCTAGAGAATCAGCTAAAAAATTACTAGAAACAATCCACAACTTTAGCAAAATTGGAGGGTGCAAAATAAATCCACAGAAATCATTTTTATATATTACCAACAAAGTCCAGCAGCAAGTGATACAAAGAAAAATTCCACTTAAAATAATTTTAGATGATATAAAATATTTAGGAGTTTGCCTGTCAAGGCAAAGTTAGGGACAATAGGAATGCAATTACAAAACACTTTCTACACAAATAGAGCTGGGAAAAGAGATTGGGAAAAGAGCAAGTGCTCACAGGTAGGCTGAACTAATATAATAAAAATGACAGTACTACATAAAGTAATCTACTTATTCAATCAAACTCCCAAGAAATTACAGAGCTAGAAAGAACAAGAGGTCAAGAATTTCAAGAGAATTTATGAAAAAAATGCAAATGAAGGTGGCTAGTGGTACCAGACCTAAAACTATATTATAAAGCAGTAGTCATCAAAACCATTTGGTAAGGGCTAAGAAAAGAATAGTTGATCAGTGGAATAAGTTAGGTGTACAGGACAAAATAGTCTATGACTATAGTAATCTATTGTTTGACAAACCCAAATATCCCAGGTTTTGGGATAAAAACTCACTTTGAGGAAAAACTGTTGGGAAAATTGGAAATTAGTATGGCAGAAACTTGGCATTGATCCACACTTAACACCCTATATCAAGATAAGGTCGAAATGAGTTCATGATTTGGACATAGTGATATTATAAGCAAATTAGAAGAACAAAGGATAATTTACCTCTCAGATCTGTGGACAAAGAAGGACTTTTTGGCCAAAGAACTAGGGTACATTATTAAATACAAAATGGATAATTTTGATTATATTAAGTTAAAAATTTTTATACAAACAAAAGCAATGCAGACAAAATTAGAAGGGAAGTAATAAATTGGGAACAAAATTTTACATTCAAGGATTTTGGTAAAGCCCTCATTTCTAAAATATATAGAGAACTGACTCAAATTTATAAAGAATTCAAGCCATTCTCTAATTGATAAATGGTCAAAGAATATGAAGACAATTTTCAGATGAAGAAATCAAAACTATTTCTAGTCATAGGAAAAGGTGCTCTAAATCACTATTGATCAGAGAAATGCAAATTAAGACAACTCTGAGGTGCCAGTACATATCTCTCAGATTGGCTAAGATGACAGAAAAAGATGACAACGAATGTTGGAGGAAATGTGGGAAAACTGGGACACTGATACATTGTTGATGAAACTGTGAATGGATCCAATCATTCTGCAGAGCAATCTGGGACTATGCTCAAAAAGTTATCAAACTGTGCATACCCTTTGACCCAGCAGTGTTTCTACTGGGCTTATATCTCAAAGAGATCATAAAGGAAGGAAAGGGACCCACATTTGCAAAAAAAAATGTGGCAACCCGTTTTGTAGTGGCAAGAAACTAAAAACTGAAAGGATGCCCATCAGTTGGAGAATGGCTAAATAAATTATGGCATATGAATGTTATGGAATATTATTGTTCTGAAAGAAATGGCCAACAGGATGATTTCAGAGAGGCCTGGAGAGACTTACATGAACTAATGCTAAGTGAAATGAGCAGAACCAGGAGATCATTTTACATAGCAGCAGTAACAGTATAAGATGATCAATTTCTGATGGGCATAGCTCTCTTCAACAATGAGATGATTCAGGACAGTTCCAATGGTCTTGTGATGCAAAGAGCAATCTGCACCCAGAGAGAGGAGTGTGGAAACTGTTTGCTTGCATTTTGTTTTCTTTCTCACTTTTTTCCTTTTTGATCTGATTTTTCTTGTGCAGCATTATATTTGTGGAAACATGTATAGAAGAATTTCACATGTTTAACATATATGGGATTACTTGCTGTCTAGGAGAGGGGATGGGGAGAAGGGAGAAAAAACATTTGGAACACAGGGTTTTGCAAGGGTGAATGTTAGAAATTATCCATGCATATATTTTGAAAATAAAAAGTTTTAATTTTAAAAAATCACCATCTGAAATACCAGTTGTGAAAGACACGATTAGATAACAATTCATCAGAAAAAAGAGCTGTTTTTGTAGTGATAGATAAATTCAATCTAAGCTCATATATAAGGTTAAAAGTTAAAAAATATAATAGGAATACGGATACAATATTAGACTGCACTGATTCATAATATCTGGAACTAGGGAAATGATAGTCTCACTATATCCTAGCCCTTGTGGGTAACCATGTCTTGAATATTGTGTTCAGTTATGGTTTTGCCAGATTTTCAGAAGGACATAATTAGATTGAGAGTTTCCTCTCAAGTACGCCTCATATAATGATTGCTTGAAAGAATTAGGGATATTTAGCCTTAAAAGGATGGGGGAGGTGGGGAGCATAATAGTTGTTTTCAAATATTTTAAGGAAAGAATTATATTTAGTCTGTTTGGATCCAGAGAACTGAACTAGAAATTATGGTAGCAGTTACCAAAAAAGGTCAATTTAACTTGATGTTAGGATAAATTTCTTTTTTTTTATTTGCAAAACATATGTATGGGTAATTCTTCAACATTAACCCTTACAAAGCTTTCTGTTATAAATTTTCCCCCCTACTCCCCACCCCTCCCCTAGATGGCAGGATATCCACTACATGTTAATTATGTTAAAATACTTGACAAATCGAATATATGTATACATATTTCCACACTTATCATTGTAGGATAATTTCTTAACAATGAAAACTATCTAAAAGTACCACAAGATGTTTTGAGAGGCAGTAGGCAGCTCTTTTCTATTTTTAGGCTATTTGTAGGATACGCTGGAAAATGCTTATTCAAGTATGGATTGAATTTGAATGAACTTTTAGATTCCTTAAAACTTTAAGATTCTGCATGATTTAATAGTAGAAGTCTCTGATGACACCTAATAAAGATGCCTTTGATTTATTATAGCAATAATACTGCTGCCTATAGTAATAAAACTACTCTTAACAACAATTAAGATTTTATCAAAATGGTCTCTTTTTTTGTTTATGCTTCTTTTCCTCAGTTTATTTTTGTCATATTACAATAGCTAGTATTTGGTTCTGGTCTGTTTGAGAGATGGTAAAAATGCTGAAATACATATCTGGACTTAGTTTTGATATTGAAGAAAAAGTAACAGTTAAGAAAAGTTTTCATTTTGAAATTGGATAGTAAGAGAATTCTGTTTTGGCTATATAATCTGAGGAATTTTCAGATATAATATTCATGCATTTAATTGTCTTCAGATGTGCCATTTTCAGATACAGATTAAGAAAAACTACTTTTACCTAAGGCCTTTTACATACCCTTAAATAACAGTTTTCTTTGGCAAATTTGGAGTGTATTGGATTTCTAAATGCCTGTCTTCTGTCCCAAGTCTTTCCCTACACCTAATCTCTTATTGTATTTATAGTCTATACCATATTATCACTTCCTTATAATAATACCTTGTATTATTTGCTAATTATTTGGTTGTTAATCTTGTTTCCCATAACTAGACTTGAAAATTCTTGTGGGCAGAATCTTGTGTTAGCTTCTCTTAAAAGAGTACTATAATAAAATAGTCTAAAGAATGAACCAAATTACTTTTAGATTAATAAAGAATATCATATTTGGCACAGTAACTTATAATCTATTATATATGAGACATCTGAAATGTATATGTCACTGAAAAGAGAAATTTGGGTTATCTTAGAGACAATTTGTTGCAAAGGTATTAAATTACCTTTTCTCATCCAAGTGTTCTGTATATCAATGAAACCACAAATTCATTCCTTATTACTAGCCCTCTATAAGAATTAAAGCAAATTTTCAAAAAAAAAATGGTAACCAATTAGAATCAGATTAGTTTTTGTTTAAGGCATGGGCCTTAAGAAAGAAACTATAACAGGATGTAGGATAGAAATTTAGAAGTTACAAGAACAAAGAATCTTAGAATTACAAGGGTACTTACAGGTCATTAACTATATCTAGATGAAAAAAACTGAGTCTCAAACTGGTAAAGTGACTTAGCTTATAAATGACTAAAACCCACTTCTTTCCATCCAACAATACTGACATTTGTATTGTCGTATAGAACAAGCCTTAAAAAGTGGAATCATATAGCTTTATGCTAGAGGAAATCTCTTGAATCAAATAGTTTTTCTCTGTACCACTGAGCAAATCCTTGCTTCCCTGAGCTTCAGTTTCCTTGTCTATAAAATGGAATTGGTCTAGATGTCCTATACCTAGATATATGATTTTATAATCTCAAAGTACAAATTGTGGGAGCCATAGATACAAATCAATTCCTCTGAGAAATGATTGAAGGATTTTAGTGAACGTCACACTTTCATAAATGAAATGTAATATACAGCCAAAAATGTTTATGAAACCTCAGGCAGCATTGAGGCATGTTATCATAAACAAATGAAGTGATGATAGCCTCATTTGTATTCAGCCTTGGTAGGCTGAATTTGAAATGACAAATGTGGGAGATGTAGAGAAAATGGTACATTAATGAATGGTTGGTAGACATGTAAATTAGTTTCAACTATTCTAGAAAATAAGTTGGAATTAAGTCCAAAAGACTACTAAAATGTCTTTACTTTTTGACCAAGTAATAATGCTATTAGGACTATCCCCCAAAGAGATAAAAGAAAGAAAAAAGTGTACAAAAATGTCTGTTCCTTTTAGTGGTAGCAAAGAATTGGAAGCTGAGTAGATACCTATCAATTGGGTATCAGAACAAGTTATGATATATAGCATTGTGCTAGAAGAAATGATGAATGAATGGTTTCAGAAAAACCTAAGAAGACTTTTATGAACTGATACAAAGTGAAATGAACCAGGAGAACAATTTATGTATTATCAGTAATATTGTAAAGATAATCAACTCTGGAAAAACTTAGAAACTGATCAACAAAATATGAAACAGGCTATCCATTTCCAGAAAAAGAACTGATACTTCAGAGTATATAGGTCAAAATATATTTTTTCTTTTTCTTTATCTTGCTTTCCCCTCTCACAATATGGGTAATACAGAAATTTCTTTTGCATGTCTATTCGTGTTTATAATGAGTCTTATTTTTCTTCTCTTTTCAATAGTTTCAATGTTTAAATGGTTTTCATTGGGGAAGAATGAGAAAATTTGGAATTAAAAATAAAATTTAAAAAAAGAAAAAAAATCTTATAAATTATATAGTTAAAGTTAGACTTAAGAAAATGGACTGTCAAAATTCACTTAAATATCCATTGTTATAAATAGCTACAGATGACTTCATAATGAATTAAGGAATACTTCAAAAAATTTGTCCTATATTACTTAAGACAAGCAATTGCAGCAAGAGGAGGACATAGTGTTATATATATATACATATATATATATTACCATATGCATATTATATGTTAAAAGTTTTTTAATGTAAAAAGTAATAAGGTTGTCAAGATTTTTGATTATTTTTTCCCAGCTGATTTGCTCTCTTCTCTGAGAGATTTTTATGTAAAAGCAGAGAGAAGGACATTATATGTGTCCTGTCTAGCCCTTGTGATGTATAAAATGTTCAGAAGACAGAGTTTCTGAGTTATTAATCATTTTATTAATCTTGCTAGCATATAAGTAGTAAAAAAAAAAAAGCATCAGTGACACTGTCAAATGAGAAAGACCCCTCATGTAATCTACTCAAGGGTTTTATGTCCTTGGAAGAGTAAGTGTTCTGGTGATAGAAATCCAATATTATTATATTTATTATTGTTATTATTATTATGAGAGATGGAACTATTCTAATGAGGTCCTGTAGGACTTCTTGACTTTGATCCAGTCATTAACTTCTAAATCACCCCCAGCCTTGAGCAATGGAATCAAAGAATTTGTCCCCATTCAAACCTGAGTAGAACACAATGGACTTTTCAATCAGGGTGGTGTCTGAACAAGATTGCGAAGAAAATGAATTCATAATCAGCAAAATCTTTCAGATGTTGTCTAGGTCTAGTAGACAATAAGACTTCAGAGAGGGATAAATTCTATATCTCCCCAATATTAACAATTAGTTATTCAATAATCATTTCTTTCACCTCAGGAGAATGATCTATAACACTAGATGTAAACTATATATAAAAAAATTTTTTGATTTGATGTAAGAAAAAACCTTTACCATTCTAGCCCCTCCTCCTCTGCTCCCCACCCCAGCCAGAAGTAGACTTTGGTATCTTAGAAGTAATTGGCTTTCCACTCACTAGCATCAAGTGAAGCTGAATGAATGTCCATTTGCTAGACATGATGTAGTGGGGATTCTTATTTAAGTATGAGTTAGTCTATATGGCCCCTAAGATTCCTTTTCACTCTGAGATTTTTTTATTCAGTCAAGAAAAAACCAATCTATGAATAACATAGCTAATGAAGAAGAAAATATGTTGGATTTATTAAAATATAATTGGCAAAAATTGCATGAATTATGATTAGAATGGCAAATAAAGGATTAAAGGATTTAAAACTGGAAGGTGCCTTAGGATTTCAATGATCTTTTAAATATTTGGTAAAATACTTAGTACTGATAACTGAAATGCCTTAGATTGTTTTGGATTTAAGGTTATTGTATCATTGAAATCCTGCATTGTCACCTTCTGAAATTTGTACTATGTATACCCTTATTGTTACAAGGTCTCCAAAAACATCAAAAACTGAGAAGGCCACATCATAAAAAGGAAACAATTTATATCAATTAATTTTTACATATTAATCAAATAATATGCAAATGTAAGTATATTATTCTATCAACCTATGCTAGGAGAAAAAACAAAACATAAGCAGCAGCCTAGGCAAGGACATATTCTCATTGTCATGTGCTTGTAGCCACCATATCTGAAAAAGGAAGATGGGAATAGAGAGAATCTCCTTTCTTTTTCAAGAAATAGAAGAGAGAATTGGCATAGTTCCCAATGACACACTGAAAAAAGAGGAAGAGATAGATCAAGACAGAATCAGAGTCTACAACATAAATGTGTGTGTATGTGTATGTGTGTGTGTGAGAGAGTCAGAAACAGACAGACAGACACAGAGAGATAGAAAGAAGATGGGGAAAGAGGGAAGAAAACAGACAACGGCAGACAGAGGAGTGAGAGAAGAAATGAGGGAGAGGGAGAGAAAGAGATGAAGATTCTATACCCTTTATAGTTTGAATGGGCAAATCTTCCTAAGTAAGTCTCTTCTTTAGAAGAACCTTGCCCTTTCCTGTCATAGCCACCAAGAAAACAATGAGAAGCCAGTGGACACACACACACACACACACCCTTTAGCAAGGAGTTAAAGGTTACCCCATGCATGTTCCATTAAATTGTCTTTTGTATTGATTATTATTATAGATAATAAAGTTTTCTTATTAACAAATTAAATAAGAGTACATATAGTGACACTGGGCATTAGGAACCTGAAAAACTATAGTGTCTGTTAATGTGAGTCATTGTTTCAGGTTTATTAAAATTCTTACTTGTATATAGCCTAAATTCATGCTGGTTTCTATTTAGTCTTCTTCATGCAATCATTTTATAAATATAGGTTATGAATTAATATTTGTTTATTTTAACATACAATTTCAGTATCTTAATTCATTAATTTAATTCAATTTATTTTTTTATTAAAGCTTTTTATTTGTATAACATATGTATTAGTAGTTCCCCAACATTGATCTTTACAAAGCTTTCCATTACAAATTTTACCCCCAGTCCCCTCCCCTCCCCTAGATGGCAGGAAGTCCACTACATGTTAATAATGATAAAATACTTGACAAGTTGTTTTGCAAGAAAAATCCTATCTACAAGAAAAAAAAAGAATTAGAGAAAGGCAACCCAATGCAAGCAAATGTCAATAGAGATCATGAAAATGTTACGTTGTGGTCCATATTTCATTTCCCTCTCTCTGGGTGTATATGGTTTTCTTCAGTGAACAATTGGAACTGGTTTGAGACAATTCTTTGTTGCAGAGAGCCATCAGAATTGATCATCATGTAATACTGTTGTTGCTGTGTATGATGATCTCCTGGTTCTGCTTGTTTCACTCAGCATCAGTTCATGCAAGTCCCTCCAGGCCTCTCTGAAATCGTCCTGCTGGTCGTTTCTTACAGAGCAATAATATTCCATAACATTCATATACCATAATTTATTTAATTCAATTTATTAGGCACTTACTATGTGCCAAGTACTGTGTTAAGTGCTGGGGATACAAATAAGAAAAAGTAAGAGTCTCTGCTCTTATAGAACTTACAATCCAATGAGGAAAGATGATACTCCAAAAGAAAGTGAAGAGCTAGCAGAAAACCTGTGAATTCCCTCTAAAGAAAGGTTTTGGTAGGAGTTTAGTGCCCTCCCCTCCAGCTCTCCATAGAGGAGAGGCAGCTAAGGGGGAGCTGAGAAGTTATAAAGTGTCTAAACCAGTCTTTCTATACAGTGATGAAATTTCTTTCAGGTAATCAGCTTATTCTTATAATTCATAAATAATCTTAAATGCTATAAATTTGAAATCAAAAAAATATTTTACTTCTATGTGCTGTTTTCTATTATAATACAAATTCATTTTTTTCTTCCACAGAATTCCCCTTAATGTTTTAAATATCTTTCATTTTGTTCCTTGAAGGAGGTATCTTTAATTACAAAGTATCAAGAAAAGGGTGAAGAAGAAGCTGCAGCAGCAGAAGAGTTAGAAGTCAAGGAAAGTACTGAAGAACTTCTAGTGGTAAAGTTTGTGATCTTCATAGTTTTTTTTTTCCTTTCTAGAAGCATTCTTGTACTAGATTCAAGCAACTGTAACATTTCATATTTGTGAAATCAGCTTTAAATATTTTCATGCCTCAGGCAGTAGCAGTGAACAACACAATTACAAATCATGTTCAAAATTCATGATGTGAAAAGGATGCAAAAAATGATCAATCAACAAACATTTATTGAGTTCCTACTATGTGTTAGCCTATAGGGATCCAAAATATCAAATAATTCTCCAACTCAAGAAAATTTTATTTATCATGGGAAACAATTTATACTTATATAAATAAGATTATACAGAATAAATAAAAAATAAGATAGGAAAGAAGGCCATTAAAAGCTGGAGGATCTGCCACAGTCTTGAAGGAAGAGAGGGATCTTATGATGCAGAAATGAAGAAGATGGGCATTTCAGGTACAAGGATATTGGGTAGAGTAGCCTATATGAGGAAAAGAAAGAGTGGTTTGGCTGGATCTGAAAGTGGAGAAAATGGAGAGCAATGAATAATGAGGAGCAATGCTTAATTGTCCTGTTTAGTATTATCTTTCTCTCATGTTCTCTAAGACATTGTAACTACCAAACAATCTACCATAATGCTGTTATCACTGTTAATCTCCAAAGACCAGCTTCTTCTCTATCTTCTCGGCCCCAGAGCTTCTGGTTCATCTCCTTATCTTTAGTTGGGAACTAATTGCCCAGGCAACAAAATAGGAATCAAATCAATTAATGTGTGTGTTGACAATAGTGATTATGGGATTATTTAGATCTGGAAAAGTCATGTAGCCCAATGTCCTAGTTCTACAGACGAAGAAACTATGGCTGAGGGAGCAACATTTCGATTTGCCCAGTATCAGATAGCAAGTAACAGGGCCAGGATTTGAACCAAAACCAGGGCTCTTTTTGAGATATAATACTTTTACGAGACCCAAAGGTTGTCAATAAATGCTTGTGGTGTGGGGGGGAGATCATCATTAAGCTGGATTCACTAAACTCCAGATGTAATAACTTAAGCAAGAACAAATGCTACAATTAAGATTGCAAAGTTCACTTGTATGCCATTATTTTGCTTCCTGCTCTTATTTTTCTTAGGCCAGTTTTGACTTTTGTTTTCTAACTTTTTAGGAAGTTTAACGTTCTTTGTCCAGATAATTCAATGGTGATTTTGTTATGAAGAATGAAGAAGTTGCATGATTTACAATGTTGGGAAGGCAAAGAAAAAGCCAAATGCTTATTGTTTATATATATATGTATGTATATATATATATATGTGTGTGTGTGTGTGTGTGTGTGTGTGTGTGTGTGTGTGTGTGTATGTATATGTTTTCCCCTCTAGCCTCTAGAGAAAATTGAAAGAACGGCTGAAGATGAGCTAAATTCTCTACAAACTGACGATGAACTTGATGTGGAAGAGCCAAAAGCCGATCGAGAACATGTGCAACTTCTTCAAACTGTTTTAGATACCAAGATTCTGAGTGAACTACCTACTCTATTGGATACTACACAGAATCAGTTACCAAAACGGATACCTGGTCCTTTCCAGGTAAAAATCAGTATTTTCTTACTGAAACAAAAGATGGAAGCTGAAGATAAACAGCTAAATTGTTTTCTCTTGGGGGTGAAATTTATCTTGAGAGAGAAGCTGAAATAAATTCTCCATTTATTCCCAATGTCCTTAACTATAAAAAACCCGCAGAATATTAAATAATTTTCCTCATTTGAAATAAAAATGCATGATTCGTATACATTTAAAGTGTATAGCGTACTTACTCAAACTTAGTTTACTCCAATTACCTTCAAATTTCTCTTTTTAAAAAAAAACTGGAATTTTTTAACCCATATTTACATATTGCTAACATTTTCTTCCTTGGGGCACATCTGAAAGGGCAAATCATCCGAAGTTTTAGTTGCATTCCCCCTTATTTCCCAGTATTTATATTGGGTATCAGATACACACCTAGAGCCTCATTTGTGCATTCCAGTCTACAGAACATAGAATTTTGTTTACTGTGTCTAAATCACTACAGCATAATTTTATTAAACTAAATTTTGTTCTTCTATTGCAAAGTAAATGGTATTGTTAAAATAATCATCTCTTTTGGCAGAACTTTTAAGTCCTCTTAATTTATCTGGACCAGATCTAGTCCCTAATGTCTAACTGCTTATTTTTCTCTATTTCTAATTCTAACTTCTCCATGTATGCCATTACTACCTCAGACTAACCATATATAAAAATCAAACTTGTCACCTCCTCTTTCTTGCCTGACAATGGCTTCTGTTCTTAATTTCTTCATTCTTTTTTCCACTTTAGAAATCTTGTGGTCTCCCTCCCTGGGGTTCTTCATGTCTAGGTTAGTAATCACTTGTTGGGTATTTTATAGCAAGGATTCTTGGTTAGCTCCAAGTTGGACTAAAAAAAGCTTCTGAGAGTTCTTCCACTGATAAAGTTTTGTCATCTTAGACTTCTGCTTTTCTTTCTTAGCAAAGGAGGTCAAAACCTTCTTCCCAACTAATACTATTAGTCATCTGATGATTCTGCCTTCAAAAAGCCTCTCAGATTACCCATTTCCCTACTCTTTTTTTTTTTTTTTTGCTTAGGCAATTGGGGTTAAGTGACTTGCCTAGGGTCACACAGCTAGGGAATGCTAAGTGTCTGAGATCAGATTTGAACTCAGGTCCTCCTGACTTCAGGGCTGGTGCTCTATCCACTGTGCCACCTAGCTGCCCCACCCTTTTCCCTACTCTTAAAAATCGATCATTTTTATTTAGACAAACTTAAAACAAAAACAAAAATCAAGATAAGCCTTGAATAACCTCTGAAAATATTTAGGCAAAGCAGCATAAAGAAATGGCTGTAGCAGATGCAACTTTGTTATTATTTTATCAGTTATTCTGCAACCATATCTGTGGAAACACAAGAAGGAGGGTTGTTCTGTATTTTTCTTTTTTTCTTAGATTACTAGGGAAGAAGAATGTATTACTACTGGTGGTGAACCTATCTATACTTAGCAAGATTGGTCCTTTAAAGACAGACACAGATTAGTTAATCCTACTACAAAGCTTGCTAAAT
Source organism: Myrmecobius fasciatus (assembly GCA_023553655.1). Taxonomy (NCBI): domain Eukaryota; kingdom Metazoa; phylum Chordata; class Mammalia; order Dasyuromorphia; family Myrmecobiidae; genus Myrmecobius; species Myrmecobius fasciatus. The sequence goes on along the minus strand of JAJPUD010001681.1, from coordinate 249,411 downwards.
ACTGAACTAGTCTTTGACAACTTAAACCTGATAATGGAAATATGAATACTTTTTTCAAGGAGTCTAGATATAATCATCCAATTTATAAAAGTGAAATTCCCTATATCTTAATAAACAAGAAGTGATAGAATAGGCATCTTTTCAAAATCAGCATGTGAACATGATTAAATCAACAGTTTGTTAGAGCAAAAATTAAAATCAATAGGATATTAGAGGAAAAAATAAAAGAAGGAACTTATGCAATTAATTACAAATGATATCACAGATCCAATAAAAAATAGGGTTGGAGAGTAATTGACACAAATCTGCCAGGTAAAGGATCATTCCTAACTAAATTAATGAATGGTTAAACAATATGAAAAATCAAAAGAAACAATCTATTAAATCCATTCAAAAATAATTCAGTCACTAATAATCAGAGAAATTCTGAACAATTCTGAAATATTACTTTTCCTGTGTTGTTTGTTCATTGTGACATACATAACCCTTTCCATAACCCTCTTTACTAAACTAATCCATCCTCAGTTCCTTAAATTAATCCTCACATGGCACAAAGTTGTGGTTCTCTTGGGGAGGCAGCTAAGTGGCCCAGCAGATAGAAAGCACTAGACCTGGTCAGGAAGACTCATTTTGTCAAAGAGTTTTATGGTCTTAGTTTTTTCTCCAGAAAGGAATGGAAATTTAAGTTTTAGCATTTTCTTCCCTTTCCCTTTCCCCCATGAAAAAAACTGTACTCAGTTTTGTAAGAGAGGTGATTTAGTAGTTAGAGCTGATTTTCTTATTTCTGTAGGAATTGTTTATTATGTCACAATCTATCTTCTTTGACTTCACATTACCATTGAGTAATATTCTGTGATTTGATTTTCTTTTTTGAGAGGTGATTTGATTCTGGTACTGAAACTTTGACTTTTAATAATCTGGAAATTTTCTGCTCCTCTTTGACGGCATTCTGTAGCTTTTCTCTGAACTTTGCCCTTAATTTTTAATATTTCCAGATTGTTTTATTGTTAGATTTCCTGGAATATAATATTCAGGAGCTTTGCTCATTCATATTTTGTTCCTTCATATTTTTCTTATATCAACAAATATTTATTAAGTGTTTAATAAACAGCACTGGGAATACAAAGAAAGGTGGAAAAAAATAGTTCCATATCTGCCTATTAAACTTGTTCTTATAAATATTCTCTTAGTATCTCAATTTCAACATACACAAAAACTCAGTATCTTTTCTCTCAATCTAGTCACTCAGATCTGTAACCTTGGAATAATTATCAACTCTTCCCCTCCCTTACTCTCTCCTGCCAAATCTAATTAACTGTTGTCTTGTCAATTTTGTATCCATTACCTCTCTCAAATCTGTCCACTCACACAATCACTACCTTAAATCAGGCTTTTATAATGTCACCCCTCTGATTGCAACAGCCTTTTTTTACCTAGTCTTTCTGCTTCTAGACTCTCCCCTTTCCAATATGTCCTCTATACAATTGTCAAAACATTCTTCCTAAAGCATTCTACCACATAGCTTACAGCTTCTAAGGCAGCTTACTGCTGCCACTTCAGCTGGGCATATAAAGCCTTTTACAATCTTGCATTATCCTACTTTTTCCTTCCTTGTTTCATATTACTTCTTTTCGTGTGTTTTTAACAAATTGGCTTATTTGACATTCCTAGAACTTGGCTTTGCATCTTCCCCCTTCATGCATATAAGGAATGCATAGGCTATATCCTCTATGATGAAATACACTCCCCAAAAAAAGAAAAGTAAAAAAAAAAAAGAAATAAACTCCCTCCCTCTTTATCTTCATTTCTTAGAATCCTTGGTTTTCCCCAAAACTCAGCTGAAGTGAAACTTTTAGCATTTTCTTTTCACTTTCTAGTCTTTCTGGATTTTTTTAGTTGCTAATGCCTATAAAATTATCTCATATTTACCTTTACCTGGGACATGTTGAATTCTCCCTTCCTTTTATTCCCTAGTCCTTCTGAATTTTAGTGCCTTCCCTGAGACAATTGCCAATTTGCTCTGTATATATTCTATTGTTCATTGTCTTCCCACCTTTATTCCCTCTTAACTTATGAGCTCTTTCAGAGCAGGTATTGACTTTTGCCTTTCCTTGTAAACTCAGTGCTTAGCAGAGTGCCTGGCACATAATAGACAATAAATGTCAGCTGATTTGACTAGATAATTGACTCAATATAAACACTTGGCAAGAATGGTTTTCAGTTTTTGGCTTTTTTCTCTGCAGCCTTTGACCCCATTGATTTCCTGGATACTTTTATCCCTTTAGATTTTCATGATATCACCCTTTCCTTTTTCTCCTTTTCCCTGATAGACTGTTCCTTAGTCTTCTACGCAGGATTTTCATCCAGATCACACTTGTTAACTGGATGTGTTCCCCAAGACTGTCCTCTTTTCCCTCACTGTTATCTCACTTGGAAATCCCACCAGGTCCCATGGATTCAATTACAATTTCTGTTCTCAGATTTATATGTTCAGCCTTATATGCCTTTTGGCCATCTTAAACTGGATGCCCCAGTAGCATCTCAAATTCAGCATGTCCAAAACAGAACATCCTATTTCCTCCCCAGTTTTTCTCTCTTCCCACTATTTCTGTTAATACAGAGAGTAGACTTGCTCTCTGTCCCTCAGACTCACAACCTCTACATCATGCTTGATTCCTCACTCACTTGCCCTCCATAGACAATCTATGATCAAATATAGTCATATCTCCCCATCCTCCTTTACAACATACTTATTCAGCCAACACTCTCCTCCAACCTCTTGTCACCTCTGACTCATTGTTTTCCCATTTCAAGTCTCTCTTTACTCCAATTTAACCTTCAGTTCATCTGCCAGTGACTTCTCTCATTCACAGATCTGATCACATCAGATTTCTGACTCACCCAGCTTCTCTCTGGTATATGAAAGTCTTCATAATCTGGCCCTTCCTATCTTTGCAGTTTTATGTTTTATTCTCCCCTTCACATACTCTTTTGAGTCCCATTATATTGGCTTACTTACAGTTATTCAAAAAAGATATTCAATCTCACAACTTCAGGTAGTTAGCCAGGGAACATTTATTAAGCCCCTACTATGTGTACACCTCAGTAAAACTGTCTTCATGCTGGGAACGTTCTCTTTCCTCAATCCTAACAAATAATTTTTCTGATTTCCCTCAAGACTCAATTAAAATCTTAGCTTCTGTAAGAGGCCTTTCCTCTCTCTGCCTGCTTTATATATCTATATATACATAGTGATTTGCATGTTATCTCCCTTATTAGGATATAAACTTCTTGAGGATGGGAAACAGGTTTTTTACCTTTCTTAGCACAATACTTGGCACAAGCTTGTAGAGGGATTATCTATTTCACACAATTATTGTAAAGAGAAAGAATTTTGTAAATCTAAAAGGAACTATATAAATGTGAGTTATTAATTGTTTTTGCTACTTCTGCAAGGAGACCATTCACTTATCCTTTTGCTATGCTCTGGTCCCCAAAATGGTGAGAAACAGAAAAATCTCTTCAAAATGAACTTCATCTGCATTAATCCATAACATAAACCTATGACTGTGAAAAAAACAATGTCATTACTAATGAAAGCCTTGTCAGGCAGAGTACTTACTTTATCTCCTGGTAAATGATAATTTCATAGGTTATATAAATTTGTAAATGTTATTTGAATTTACATTAAGGTGCTAAAAATTGGGCTTTGAGATTAAATCAATAATTTTATCAGTTTTTTCAGAGATTCAGAATAATTTGAAATTTGAAAATTTAAAGCAACAACCCACTTCACTGTTTTTTAAAATTACATTTTTCCTCCTCAAAATATTTTTATTATATCTATGATTTGGGAATTTAGGTGAGGAACTTTCTTTATGCAAATTAGCAACTACATTGCAACTTACAGTTTTTGAGAGTTGTTAGGGGCATTGATTTGTTCAGGACCTTGGATGGTGAAAGGGACAGGATTTTAACACTGGGTCTCCTGATGTAAAGGCCAATTCTATACACTATGCTATGCTTCCTTACCAGGGTAAAAGTGAGTAAATATGGTATTAACATTTTACTTTGTAAAAGCTATGGTTAGGATAGTCTACTATATTTCATGAGAAAGAAACCTAGATTTAAAGATAGGAATCCTGAATTCTGGCACTGGCTCCAACATTATATGCTTTGCATACCAACAGTGTGACTCTGTGTGACCATTGTTAATTTTTGAATTCATGATTTCATAACATTTATAAGTCTAGAAGTGACAAAATCATGCATACCCTTTGACCTAACAATACCACTACGAGGCATCTATCCCAAAATAAATTTTTTTAAAAAAGAGAAAGAACCTATATGTACAAAAATGCTTTTTTTCTCCTCAGGGTAAAGAATTCGAAATTGAGGGGATTCTCATTAATTGGAGAATGGTTGAATATTATTGTAATGGAATACTATTGTTTTGTGGGAAATGATGGGCAAGATGCTCTCAGAAAAATCTGGAAAGTCCTCCATGAGCTCATGTAAAATGAAATGTATTATATAGAAAGCAACAGTAATGTTGTGGGATAAAAAGCTATGGATGATTTTTGCTATTCTCAGCAATACAGTAATCCAAGACTACTCTGAAGGACTTATGATGAAAAATGCTATCCATATCCAGAGAGAAATGAGATTGTGTCTGAATACATAATCCCCCACAATAGGACACCCCCCAAAAAACAAAGAAAGTCCAAGAGTGGATTTGAAGCTAAATATTCACTAATAAGGAAAATTTTAGTCCCCTTAAAGGAAATGGAAATAAAATTAAAGGTCGTGCGTTGTTTTTTTTTTCCTTTTAAAAAACTAGTTTTCATATAAGTGCTTTTTTTTAGGTTTCTCATTTAGAATCTTTGAAAATAACAGGAAAGACAGCTATGGCATCCCCAAGAGCCAAACCAAAAAGTCAACTAAGAAGATTCCATGCAGAGGTCTCAGAGATTTCCAAAGCAACTTCAAAGTAACTTACATTTTAAACTTATTATTTAAAAAAAGTCTTAGGAAAGTTTTTTTTAATCATCAGAAAATGAAAGTACATAGGGAGCCATCTTATAGAAAAATAAAGCAAGTGATTTAGAAACTATGTACACATAAATTAGCAAGGATGCAAATCTCATTTAGAAGACTTCTTATAGAAAATGAATGTTGGTGGCTTTGATGACAAGTAAACACAGTTCCTCTCTCATCTCTGAGTTCTAATTTCACAGATCTATTGTTGTTTTATCCACCTGTTTTACTTTGCTAATGTAAAAGTACCCAGAAACTATCTTAGGGACTAAAGAAATAGTCATAGAATAGCGTTTAATTCTGAATCATCAGTTTTTGTGAAGTGATTTTGTTTTAGGTTTTTGTTTATTTGTTTGTTTTTAGAAACTTGGTTGTTCTTATGCCATGTTGCTATGTCAGACCTTAGTGTGTCAAAATGATGTATCAGTGTACTGTAAACTAAAGACTTAATAATAATGTGAGAAATATATATTTACAAATATAGGTTTTTTCTTCTGCCAGTCATTTTGTAGAAGCTCTAATTTACTTGGTTTTGTCAATATGCTTTTTATGACAGTGTTTATTTTGGATTCTTCTTCATTTCACTCTTTATGAAGACTCTAAAAAAGCTTTAATTATTAGCTTTTGTTGTTCCTGAGGGCCCTGAAAGGTGTACCGGTCCTGGGAGAGAGCCTTTTTATGGCAGACCTAAAGTTTGTAAACGGATATTGCTCACAATTAACTAGCTAAGAGTGTACTCATGGTAAAAGAATTTCAAAGTTTATGAAACAAATTGGCATCTAAGTGACCCTGTACATACCAATGTTTATCTGCATTTCTTTAAGTTCATTCAGTTAAGAAGATTATATATTAAAACAAATAGTGACAGGAGACAAAGAGTATTTTGCCTTCAATAAATAGTTACTGTCAGATTATCAATGGTGCAGAAACTTAATGATAAAAAATAAAACCACACACCTGCATTTAATGAATTAAGTAGTGTGACCACACACAGAACTGTTTTGTGTGTATATGAGTGTGTGTGTCTTAGTTTTTCAAGGAATGATAAAGTCTATTTAAAGAGACTATGCTGTAAAAACATATAGCATTTCTTGGAGCATGCCAAAAGCATTTGTACAGTTTATTGATGTGCAGTTCTATTTTCATTTTTCAAATGAATCAAATTCTATCCATGCAGGAGCAAGAATGAGATCTGTAAAAATAAAGACTTAATTTCTTTCTTATTTTATTAGTATTGCAGACAACGGTTTACATTTTTTCTTTAGCCAAATTTATGTTCAACCTCTCATCAGTAACTTTATTCCAGTTGACAAAATTGTTGTCTGTAATTAACACTAATAATAAAATCGATTGAGGAAGAATCCTTTGTTACTATATAAATTATCAGTATGATCAGGAAAGAAAGGGAGTTTGGGTTTTATTGTAGAATAATATACAGAAAATGTAGCAGGAGATTTATGCCTATAAATCAGGTCCAGTATTTGGCAAAGTCCAAAGAATTTGATGTTTGTTTTTAGAGTACTCTTACCTTCTGCCTTCTTAACCACTTTGTTAAATATTAGCCAAATTCATGCTGCCCAGAGTCTTTAATGGTAACTATCCATGCCTTCTTTTCCTGGTTAACACTCCCATGTTATTTTTCCCCTTTGTAAAAATTTAATCAATCCTTGTTCTCATTTATATAAACCTCTGCTCTCAACTAATGATCACACTGTTATTGAATCCATGCTAAGATATTAATAAGTATTGCTAGTATTAGGTACAATATGAAGGTAAATCCAGGAGCAGACATTTCTTCTCTGATCAGAATATCTTTCTCAATGATTGAGAATGAATTAATGAGGGAAGAGACTGGATATAGGGACACCAATGAAATTATAATAAGCTTTGTCACCAAGCATGCGGTGACAAAAGCTTCTATGGACTGATGTGAGATTTAGCCCATGTGGTGAGATAGCTTATTGAGTGTGGTCACTGCATATACTACAGCTTTTTGGAGCTACAGTTGAAAGTTGGGTAGATAAAAAGCTTGAAAGGGTCTCATATCAGAGATGCTAGTTCTCCCTGAACATCCTAAACATGACTGAGGGTAACCATCAGGGTCTAAACCTTACAAAATTAGAGGGATGTCTACGTCAAACATGTGAAGACTTTCCCCAGCAGTATGGGTGAATGAGAACAATATGCTACAATGGCCATGAAGGCAGCTGAGGCATATGCTGCAGAGGGCTTCGAGCTTGGTCAGACATTGAAGACACTTAGGTCATACACTGCATTCTGGGCCATCACCATTCTTCTTCACTTATGTCCTGCCACTGGACTTTGGTGACTCAAGAAGAGAGATTGAGGTTGACTTTGTGCAACTCTGCCTCACTTATGTCCAATTCATGTTTTGACTCAAGACATCACCTCCTTGATGTCATCAATTCTTTTTGAACATGAAGGACAAACAATAACAATCTGTTGAGATGGATTAAAAGGAATGAATCTGAGAAATATTATGAAAAAGGAGGCAGAGAAATTTGGTAACTTACCATATGAGGAATAAAGGAGAAGGAAGTTCTGAACCTAGAGAATGAGTTGGAATATTATATTCAAATAACTCATACTAATTATGTTAGGGTAGTTAAAAGTATTGATGCTCTCCTTGAGATTTGATAGGTTCAAGTGATGAAAGCTTGAATACTGACATGGCTTCCCAGTGATATAAAAGCTTATTGATGAACTCACTGAATGCTAAAAACCCCTGGCTGATGATTCAGGGCATCTTGAATTCTTGGCTTGGCATATTGGTTCAGTTTTGTTCTATTTCATCTCAGTTATGGGTACAAATAAAAAAGAATAATGCAATTCCTAGTATACAAAGAGCTTAGATTCTATTGGGAGATGATGGTCCTTGAATAGGGAGGATAAAGAGTTGACTAAACAAAGAACAGAGGTTAAAATAGGAAAATTTTTAATTACATAATTAAAAAGTTTTTGCATAAAACCAATGAAGCTAAATATAAAAGGTAAACAATTTATTGGAAATATATCTCTCAAACAATATTCTTTGACAAATAGCTTGTTTCCAAGATAGATAAAAAACTTATTTCAATATATAAGCAAAGCATATGAACAAGCAGTTTTTGGAGGAAGAAAAATATTCCAAATCACTAATAATTATGGAGATGAAAACAACTCTAGAATTATATCTCATACCATCAGATTGCAAAGATGGCAAAAAGGGAAAATGAAGAAAAAAAAACTTGGAAAAGCTAAAGGAAAAGAAATCCATTAATCTGTGGTTGATAAAGCTGTGAATTAGACTGAATTCTAGAAAGCAATTTTGAAGTATATCCCAAAAGACACAAACGAGTTCAAATTCTTTGATCCAGCCTCACTTCAGACCTATACTCTTAAGAGCTAAAGGAATAGGGAAAAAGACACAAATGTACAAAAAAATATTTATAGCTGCTTTTGTAGTGAAAAATTCTAGAAACTAATGGGTTGTCTAGTAATTGAGGAATGGCTGAACAAATTATGGCATATGAATGAAATAGATATTGAGCTATAAGAAATGATAGAGATGATTTCAGAAAATCCCAAGAAGTTTTATATATAATGTGATTACAGAGTGAAGTGAGAAGAAATAGGATTATTACAAGATTAATACAAGAATACCAACATTGTGAAGATAACAATTTTGAAAGGTTAATGAACTTTGATTAATCATGATTCTAAAGAAATGATGAGATGCTCTCCCCATCTCCTGACACAGAAGACTCAAGGTGCAAATTAGAATAATACATTTTGTACTTAGACAATGTGAGAATTTGTTTTGCTTAAATATAAAGGAAAGGCTTCATCAAAGAAAGAGAAGATGGCAGAATACATGGTAAGGTGAAATGCTCCTCTGATGCCTTATAATGTTGAGACAAAAAAAGAAAGGACTCAAGTTTTCCAAGGTAGATTGCCTGTATTGAAATTTTTGGAGGGCATAATGAGTCACTTAGAATGGGCAAACATGGGCAGATTGTGAATGAATCTTTAGAGGGAATTCCTGAATTGAAGAAATCATATCTGCACCCTTGAGTAAAATTAAGAGGAAAATTTGAAGTTAGAGACAATTAAATTATGAGTCAGGTTAGTATTTTTCTTCCTCTATCAATGCCTTCTTAGCTTAGAAACAGATTGGAGAAAGCACACATGTGGTGTATTCATTTGAAGGAGTTTAAGATGGTAGAGAATGAATATTCAAAACAAAATAATTTGATTGGTTTGGGGGCAGTTCATGAACCTATAAAAAGTTTAAAAATGTGTAAAGTAGGAAGGTTTGTAAAGGTCATTAGAAACCACATATAATTTTCAGGTGTGAGAGAGAGTAAGTAATGAAGGTATAAAGAGTAAAAGGTAAATAAGAGGTTGTGAGCAGAGGTGGAGGAAAACCCAATTAGAAACAGTGAAAGTGAAGCAATGCTAAGTCCAGGATGTGACTGATGGCATTGGCATCTGGTGGATATGGATTAGAGATGGAAATCAAAAAAGTCAAAGTGGACAAAGGACTATGGAGATATCTGAAAGAAACCGAAACCACTGATAGTAATGGTGGAGAAAAGAGTTTTAAAAATTGGGTAATTAGAACTGAAATACACTTAAAAAGTAGAAATAGATCGATGGAAAATCAGCATATTTAACTCTTTCCTAATGCACTACTTCATTGTCTCTTTGTGGCATGATGATCTTGAGCTCTCAAACAGTAGAGTGAAAAATCTGGAAGATTGGTGGAAAAGCATCAAGTATAGTTTGAACAGAAGACTGAGTCTCCAAAAAACCAATATAAACATGTGTTGAATTATTTTTAATTATTTGGCCATGGCACTGCATAAAACAAAGAAAATTACAAAAGGACCTCTAGTGTGGTCCCTTCTTTTTTCTGCAGAAAGTGGCGGAAGATAAAATGTTCAGAACACATACAAACTTTAACTTAGCAGTTGGTACTTTAAATGACAAATCCTTATCCAATTAAAGTGTAGTGGACGTATTCCTAAAAGAGCTGAATTGTATCAATCTTGACATTCTTGTTATAAACAAAATCTGAAGATAAGGAAGATGCATCTAAATGAAAAATAGCTCACAGGTTCTCCTTGGAGAGATAGAGGAATTGGCTTTTCATGTGTCCAAAGGAAAAAAGAATCAGGATTTCTTGGGATACTCAGTCATCTTTTATTACTGCAGTGCTCATAAGTACTTTCAAAAGATAGTTATGAAAATAATTTTTGTTGGTGACTTCTTGAGGACTTGTTCTTTGCCTCTTCCTTTGTGTCTTCTTCCCAAAATGCAGCAAGAGTAGATTTTGCTCTCTGTGCTTTTATCAGGAGCAATAGCAATGACTACAAAAGAAATACAGCAAAAAATGTACCACAATTTCTTGAGTACCGAAAGGGTGGATTTTGAATTCCCTAGGCAGCATAACAGAGAAGGGATATTTTCTGGATAGAGCTGTTGGGGGAATTGCTTTGTAAAGTGGCCACAAGTCAAATGTCTCTTATGTAAAGATTCTGGATCCTAGACTTTCTAGAGAGTGATTTCCTAATGCAGCATACTCTTTGGACAAAGAAACGTTCAGCATCTTCCTTTCAGTGTCAAATCATTAGGCATTTATTAAATCCTATTATGTTCCAGGTACAATGCTAAGTATTGGGAATATGAAGAAAGGCAAGAAAATGGAGGCAGTAGCATGAAACAATTGTGTACAATCTATGAACATGTATGTATGTGTGTGTGAATTTGAGATGATTGACAGAAGTGTGGCACTATCATTTAGGGGAATTGGGAAAAACTTTTTATAGAAGGTGGGATTTTTGCTAGGGCTTGAGAGAAGCTGAGAAAGCCAGTGGACCAAGATGAGAGCAAATCCACTGAGTGTAGGTCTTCTCTGTTTACTGGCATTTGAATCTTTGTTTCAATTTAAGTACAATCATGCCATGTATCTTTAAACTTTTAAACTTATTAATGAATATGTTTATTTTCTACATGTCTTTCAAGAAGGTTTATAGAAAATGTCTGTTCATATAGAATTGTAGTAGCAAAAGTACATACAGTTTTCATTGGCTCAGGGAAAATATGCTATTTTATAGGCTCATAGAACTTTCTTTGAAGATTGTGGAATTACTAGAATAATGGCTTAAAACAGTATGTATCTTCCTTTTGTAAGCGTGAAAAGTGAGTTAATCATTCACTTTATCCCATTTATTCATGCTACTTTTTCAAGCATGAACATATCTTCACTGAATCAATCAGAAATCTAATAAGCCTAGGCATTACTATTGAATCAATAAATTACATGTATTTCAACTAGGTTAGGTAGGAAGTTTGTTCTGTTTAGTTGAAGGACTTAGTTGGGCCCAGTGCCAAACTAGCTCCTAGTTTTATTTATCAATAAAATAACTTTTTAAGGTTTTACTTGATCTCTTCTTTGATTTTCAGAATTTCTGTTGTGTATTTTTAACTTGTTGCATTTCTAACTTTTTAAATTGTATATCCAATTCATTGATCAGTTCTTTCTCACATTTGTTGATGAATAAGTTTAGTGATATGAATTTTCCCTCAAGAACTGCTTTAGCCATATCCCCCAGAGGGCATGGTATTTGATCTTATAATTTTCTTTGATTAAAAATGTCTTATTTTTATGATTTGTTCTTTGATGAATCTATTTTTTAGAATTAAATTCATTTCCATTTAATTTTTAATCCTTTGTTGGAAAGGCCTTGTATTTTGAATACAACTTTTTATTGAGTTGTGGTTAGCAAAATAAATGTTTTCTATCTCTATTTTATTGCATGAAGTTTGTATGTTCTAGTGCTTGGTTCGTTTTTGTAAAGGTACTTTGAAGAACTGAGAAATATGAATATTTAGGTCAATTCTTACTCAGTAATCACCAAAGATCTACACATAACCTCCTCACTGTGATATTATATATGTTAAGTATCTTTATTAATATTTAAAATCTGATGATTTATGTTTCTGAATCCTTTTCACACCAAATTGTATTAATATAAATTAGTGTTTTATTTTTACAAGATCATAAAATGCCATAAGAGTGACACATTTTTTTTTCATTTTTAGGATTCCACATAAGCAGTCTACTCATACTCTTCATAAACTATGTACTGCTGCCCCAGAATTTGTGTTACCTACTGATTTACGACTGGCTTCTAGGATATATCACACTAAAGACAAAGCAGGCCATGATACTTTTCTTAGGAGTGATAAAAGAGACTCTATAGATGATTTTATTAGGAATGAAAAAGAAAAAAACAGGTATAATTTTCTCACATTCTAATGCACTATGTTTAAAAATATTGACAATATGAATCAGTCTTCTTTGAAAGTTGGATTGAATGGGACTGGTTTAGTACTAGCTTCTCAGAGATAGTCATTTTTGGGCTCCACATTTTGTCTTATCTATAAAATTTATGATGATTGCTTTGTCTATTCTCCGCCACTATAGATAATTATGTAGAAAGCTGGGGAGGAAACTATGGGCTGGTGTAAGGCATATCATCAAAATCTGGAAACCCCATAGAAAAATCAGTATCAATTGATTTTTTTGCTCAGCATTCTTTTGGTAGCCTGAAGTTCTTTTAGAGGTTCAGTAGACAATTTTCAAGCTTTGCCCGTGGAAAAAAGAACATAGAAAGAAGCATTTGTTAAGTACTTACTATGTGCCAAGCACTGTGCTAAGCACATTTTCTCTCATTTGATCCACACTACAGCCACGAGAACTAGTACTATTGTCATTCCTATTTTTCATTTAAGGATATTGCAGAGATTAAGTGATTTGGCCATGATTATACAACTAATAAATGTCCCAGGTTGTTTTTGAGCTCAGGACTTTTCTGCTTGAGGTTTATCCTCTGTCCATTGTGGCACCTAACTTCCTAGGAATTAGTTGGTATTTTGGGGGATATAACTCTGGGAATAGGAATAATGGTAAATTACAGCTTTGAAAACAACCACAAAGGAGGTAAAGATAATCTACATCAAATGGATATTTCAGTTTCCTGATTCACAATGGTTTTAAACTTCAGAATTCACATCCTTGATGAACTTTTTTGGAGGGAAATATTTGTATAGATAATTAGCTAACCATCATTTAAAAGAATTTGTCTTAGCTAAATATTGAAAAAATTCTTATGGGAAGGACTTTGAATATTTCAGAATTGCTGTACCATCAAAATACCCAACAACTTTCCTTCATATTGAACTGACCTTTAGAAACTATACAATGTGGGGCAGCTCGATGGTGCAGTGGAAAGAGCACCAGCCCTGAAGTCAGGAGGACCTGAGTTCAAATTTGATCTCAGATACTTCCTAGCTGTGTGACCCTGAGCAAGTCACTTAACCCCAATTGCCTAAGCAAAAAAAAAAAAAAAAAAGAAAGAAAGAAATTATACAATGTTTAGTACAATAGTATTATATAAATGACCATTCCTTTATAGCTATACAAGTTCTTTGACGGTGCATATTTCATTTCAGACCACTTAGATTAGATACTACCCAAACAATTCTGATTGTTATTACTTCTCAGTTTAATTAATTATGGAAAATTATTTCCAAACATCCTAGTGCCCCTTTCAGTTTTTAATTCAATAAATATTTTCATATTTATTTTAAAAAAATATTTTATTGTTACTTTAAAAATATTGCTGCCATTTACCAATTCTACTTTCTCAGGAAAATCCATCATTGTAGCAAAAACACTATTAAGAGAATAAACTGCTACATTGTTTACATCTGACAGCATATGTCTTATTTTCTAGCCAACTCTCTTCCAAGGGGAGAGAAGCATATTTCATCATCAGACCTCTGGAATCATGATTGTCCATTAAATTGATCCAAATTCTAATGGTTTTAGAGTTGTTTTCCTTTACATTACTATGATCAGTGTGTATATTATTATCTTAATTCTGAATATTTCCATTTTTATTAATTTATACAACCTCAAAACTCCTCTTAATTCTTCCTATTTTTTCATTTCTTTTAGCATAATAGCATTCCATTCAATTAATAAAAATATGAAAGAACACAATAATGATGAAACAACAGACCAAAATTTCTGAGGTGCAACTAAAGCAGTAGTCCTCAGAGGAAAAATTGTCTTTCACTTAGAAAGCCAATACATTTAAAAAATTTTAAAAAGCTAACATTGCAACAATCCACTTTTTAACAATTTCTTCCTAATTTACAAATTCCCAGTTGGCTACACATTTATCAATTTAGTCTTTTCAGAAAACTAACTTTTTTTTTCAACTGTTTAGTTTCTAGGATTTCCAATTTATCTATTTCCTTTCATATTTTAAGATTTTCTCCTTTCTCCTCCAACACCCACCTAGGATTTAAGCAACTGAGCTAATACAGAAATAATAGGAAAAGGAAGAAAGAAAAAGTAGGACTTTCTTTCCTTAAACATTTCTGTTAACTTTACTTTTACTGCAATCATGAAGAGCCTGGATATAGGTAGACATAAAAATAAATTTAAGTTAAGGCAGAGAATCAAATTTCTGCCTAAATGTTAGGAATTATTCTGAGTCCATTGTGATTATACTTTTCATTTACTCCTAACTTTTCATTTAATAAAAACTCCCTAAAGCGACAGAGTAATGAACCATGTAGTTTTTTGGGACCATTATACTGTTCTTAGGCTAGAGTTTGAGCTAATGTTGTCGGGGGTATGGCTGATTAAAAGTCCAGAAAGGACACCGAGAGAAAAAGACAATGATGATTATTTATTGGCAGTGCTTACCAGCACTACAATTCTGGGTAAACACTGCATCTAGTATTGCCTGAAGACAAAGAGGAGATAAAACTATCACTATTTGCTAAAGGGTGTGGGTGGAAAGAGAAGAGAAGGAAAGGGAACAAGCTTTTATATTGCAGTTGCTATGTTGACAGGCATTGTGCTAAGTACTTTTATAAATATAATTTCATTAGATCCTCACAATTACCCTATGATGTAGACCCTGTTTTCAGTTTCACTTTGACAAAACTGAGGCAAACAGAAGTTAAATGATTTGACCAGAGTAACAAAGCTAATGTCTGATAACAGATTAGAACTCAGGTCTTCCTGATGCCAATCTCAGCACTTTCTCCACTAATTCATGATGATATGATTTTTTTTTTTTACTTTAAAAGTCCTAGGCATCAAAAAAGAAACTAAGATAATAGCTTGAGTAAAGATTTTGGCTTAAAAATAAATTCACACACACACACACACACACACACACACACACACAGAGATATTTCTATATAGCAGTAACAAAATCCAGGAGGAAATAATAAAAAAAAAAGGAAGCCTAATCCATCTTGGCCTCCAAATGCACAAAATACCTGGAAGTCATTCTCAATAGATAACTATATCTATTATATATTATATCTAATATACAGCTATATATCTAACATAGCTATAATAGGCATAGTTAATACAAAGCTTTTTAATACAAATGCCCTGCTTAACCAATTTACAGATGTATCATGCTAATATAAGAAAAATGAAAATACTTCTTTAAGTTAATTTACAAATTTGGTGCTAAAACTACCAAAGGCCTATTCTATAAGGGCTCTTTATAATAACACATCATTTGAAATGATTAAAAAAAAATCTAGATTATCTGGGAAAATAAATTATGGGTAAGGTACAAATGAAGGAGGAATAGCACTCCCAGAAAACAAACTATATTATAAAGCAATAATAATCATCTTTCTACTTTATATTGGTGTAAAAATTTGAAAAGTAGATCTCTGGAACAGATTAAGCAAAAATCTGATAGAATTAAACATTAAAAACCTAATGTCCAATAAACACATCACAAAAATCAATAATCTAGGAAAGCACTCCTTAGTTGACAAAAATTACTAGGTAAAAAGGAAAACAGTCTGACAGAAATTAAATTTAAACCAACATCTTATGTTCCATAATAAATTCAAAATTGATATGGGAGCTTGAATATTAAGATCATAACATCCAAAGAAATTCAAAGAGGAACTGATTGTATCCTTTTTGTAGCTACTGATGAGGAAGAGGTGAATTCTTAACCAAGAAGGAATAGAGGTGATTACAAAAAATAAATTAGAAAATTTCAGTGATATAAAATTGAAACATGTTGGCATTAATAAACCAACTAGAATAAGAAGGGAAATATTCAATTGGGAAAATTCTTTATATTAGATATTTCTGAGAAAGGTCTGACATCCATGATATATAGACAGTTGACAAAAGCTGACTGCTTCAGCCTCCACAGATTGGATTATGTGGGGGTGCCATGCATTGATCTATAATAGAATGTAAACTTCAGGCAGAGAGCCATGCCTTATTTTTCCTTATATCCCCTGTCTATACTATGTTCTTTCTAATGTAATAAATTTTATATAATCATATAAATGCATTATCTTTGTCTTATTTTTTTACCCATTTTTGGTTTACTATCATCTCTTATTTTTAAAGGAAACTTTAATATAGAATTCATTAAAATTGAATGTGAATTAAAGAGAAAACAAATTTGAGCTCTGCAAGAGTTTTTAAAAAGTAAAGATAATATAGGACCACCATATGTCACTGTCAGCATGTGGTAATGGTGTTAATGTTCTCCTTTTTTAAAAGACCTTATCAATTTTGTTTAAAACGTTTTTTACAAAAGCTTATTTCTACACTCATATACCACCCATATTGTCAAATCTCTACTTTGAGGCAATATGACCTTTTTAAAATAATTTCTGACACTATAATTCCATTCTATATTTCTTTTAAGCTAAACACACTGCCTAAAATATGTTTGAATAGGTAAGGACAGACAAGTGGACAGGTTGACTCAAGAATAGTGGAAAGAATATTTTCATTAGTTGTCACACAGAAGCTTTTGGGGGATAAGCTCTCAGTCCAGTCCCATGGAGAAGAGATGCCTTTGCATGTGGAAGGCTAAAGGCTTGTATGTTAAGAATAAAGAACTTGACTACACATCCCCCACAACTGATTGGGTCCTTAGGTGGAATAGGTGAGTGAGTCGCTTTTTGTCAAAATTAGAAACTACATTGGTGGTTGAGAAATTCCATCAGGTTTCTTTGATAGTGGACTTCTTTCTTTTTTTTAAATCTCTGGAAGAAGCAGTAGAGCTGGTTCTGGAAAAATGACAGTGTAGATGATTTGTATCTGATGTCCTTTAACCCCCTGATAACCCTTCTTTGTCCAGGCATCTAATATTCTTTTGCTGTCTTCTAATTAAAGTCTCTATGATGTAATATTCTACCAATGGCTTTTCTTTCTCAGCAATGTCCTATGCTCCCAAGTCACCACTCTTCTTCCCCTTCCTATCCTTAACTCAAAGGACCTAACACATAGAAGACAGTACCCTAAATAAATATTTGTTGGATGAGCTTCTGATCTGCATCAGCAAGAGGAATTTCCACACCAGGAGTACTTTAATCTAAAAAAGTTGAAGGTTCAACCAAGACAACAATAATAGCAAAAACAACACTCAATTTTTGATGTGTCCAACTGCTTTCTTTTACTCTTAGTACACAATCAGCATATTGGTTTTTCTGGTCATTTGTGTCTTTGCTGATGTTTTTATGACACTTTTTGTACATGCTATTTTTGGCAATGTTGTAAAGTATAAAATTTTTATCTTGGCTACTCACCCTTATAGCTGGAGTTCTGGTAAAAGTATCCGTGTTCTGGGGAATGTGGAGGGAACTGAAGGTCTTTATTCATCAGGTCTTTGTCCTACTTCAGCTGGGAATTACTGTTAACTGTTTGTTTATTCTATCTATGTTGTCTTTTTTTTTTTTTTAATGCTCCTCATTTTCCTTCCCATAAATATCTCTGATTGACACAGAAAGGCATTTCCTTGCAACTCTTGGGATTTGCAAAAAGAACTTCTTCTATCTACTAGTTGGGTTGAAAAAAGAGTAAGAGTCTTCTTTATCTTTTTATTTGCTCCCCAGTCATTCATTACCTTTGGATCCTGATTAGGTAAACACAATGGCTTTTATCATTTTATTCATTAAAAAAAATTTAAGTAATCATTTTAAAATTAATTTTAATTAATTAATCATAATTAATCAATTATTATTATCATAATAATCTGAGAAATATACATTCTCCATATAATTTTTTCCTTGAGTTAATAGTATGTTATTGCTTATTTTGCTTAATTGATTTGGCTGACCTTATTACTTTGCTTGAGGTATTTGATAGTGTTACCTCTAGGCCTCTTTAGTTTGAAATATTCTATAGTGATACTCAGATTTAACTATTAAAATAATCTCTTCACTGCATTTAAAATTTTGATTGCATCTAATGTTGTATAAATTTCAAATAGTAATTAATTTATTCATATTGTCATTAACAATTATTTTTAAAACTAGCTTAATTTCTGAAAATTCATTACAGAATACTTTATGGAATTTCTGCTACAGAACTTGAGGACAAAAATGAAAATATTTTCCCAGAAACATCAACAAATTTAGTTAAATGGAAAAAAACTGATGAAAAACCATCTCTTCATCTCTCAGGAGAAGAAGTAAGAACTGCTTTTGTTAACTTTATGTAATGCTATATTAAATCCATTCATAGCTTGCAAGGAAGGATACATGTGCCAGAGTCCCACCTCTAGTAAAGAGAATCCTCTTTAGTATGGGAAGTCTTAATATTTGTACTAATGGTTAGCTGAGAGCTATAGCCTTGACAATGAGGAATAACAGCAACGAGGTAACAAATTTGTTCAGTGTGACAAATTGAGCTTCAAGACCAGAAACAATTCTGGGATTTTGGTGTGGTTGAGATCATTCAGAGGATGAGTACAAAGCTTTGTTGTTATGCCATCCTCAGGGTGCAACTTGCTTGCAGGACCTTAGCTCTGAAAAAACATTTTTTTATTTGAAAAAAAAAGAGCAAGAAAAAAAGAAAAACATAAAAGAAAGGCAAAAACAAAATAAAGCAAAACAAGAGAGAACATTGTCATGTGCCCAGCAGGACATAAGGGAAGACTCTTAATATGATCTATGAGAAAATTGGGAGGGATGAGATAGATAGTATCTGTATAGGATAATTTTGATATGCTTTTACTCAGAAACACAGAGATAGCCTGAATAAACTTTTTTAGATTATGTCCCAATTTATAATTTGTATATTTTTTGCTTTTACCTGGAATCCTGTATAAGTAGCACACCAGGCAATGCCACTATTAATATTCATTTGTTAATGGAAGAATTTAGTTCTACATATAACTAAAATAGTTTGCTCTGAAAAATTGTAAATTAATTTTTTTAGCACAGAAAACATTTCAGGGGGATGGGCTGGATTTGCTTAATATTAGAAATGTCTAATGTTATTATTTATAAAAAATAATATGTCTTCCTTGACAAAAATGGTTAGTGAATACTATTTTATCATGCTTAGTTCTAGGAAAGTCAGGAGAATTATTCTAGCTAAACCAAATATATTAGGATCAGCTTGATGGAAATTCCTGTTTAACTATAAATGGTCTTGAGATTCTATTCTTGGTTCTTGTGAGTGAATTTTAACTTCTTGGGATTTTTTCCCATTGTATTTGAAGCACATGGCCACTGTTTACTTGTGGAAGCAAACTGGGGAATACTCTGGTCTTCTTACTTCAGAGAGGGAGCCTGCCTATGGTATAAAATCACCTACATCTCCATGCCTTAGTCCTTAGAATTGATAAAAAGACCTTTGCAGCCTGACCAGCAGAAATAAATGAACTGATATTTAGTGTTCTCACAGAGATCGTGAATTTGAGTCCTTATAAAAGCCTCTCACAAGTCATGGGATCAAGTGAATCTAGTTTCTCTTCTGTTTTGTGACTTGGAGAAAGAGTGACAAAAAACTTTATTGTTATATATTTTGTTTTATTTCAAAGGTATCCATGTACCCAGGGTCTGTGAAAATGTTTTGGGTTCCAGCTCCCCCAAAATTTTCTGCTCCAGTTTCTCTCATAAGGCAAACCTTATATCCACAATATGAGGTAATATACTAAATAAATTCTCTTACTGCTTTGGAAAGCATATCCCGTGCAAATGAATATAATGAAAAAACATTTACACCCCATATATGTCAAAACACCAATGTTGAATACTTTGTATTGTTTCTGGGTGGTTTTATTATTGTAAATCAACAAATAAGAAACAACCATCCATCACAATTAAGAAGTATAAGCTACAGAACTGTGTGATAAATTATTTTTTTAAAAAATATATCTCTCGAGTTAATATTTCATCTATTTTTTCCTTATTTAAAGAACAGAGTAAAAATGTTAGGGTTTTATGAACAGAATTTGGGGGAGGGTTTAAAAAATATTCAACCATTTGGGATGGCTTTCCTAAGCTATCCTAAGATGGTCTTGGTAAAATATTGTGCATTTTTAAATTTAATTAGAACATTTAGTGGGGGAGGGAGGAATATTAAGAGTTGAGAAGGGATTTTTCATTGATCTACTTAAAGATGACATATTTTTCTATGGAAACATATTTCCCTATAATTTCTTCAGCTTAGTGATAGCTAGCCTGTCTTTGAATTAATGTCAAATTCTCTAAAAGAAAAGAAACAAACTAAATTAGGCTTAGATTCCTAATACCAGGCCAGCTAGGTGGCGCAGTGGATAGAGCACCAGCCCTGAAGTCAGGAGGACCTGGGTTCAAATCTGGTCTCAGACACTTCCTAGCTGTGTGACCCTGGGCAAGTCACTTAACCCCAATTGCCTTAGCAAAAAGCAAAAAAAAAAAAAAAAAGATTCCTAATACCACACCATATTTTGGTGTGATTTGGAAAAGACAAAAATCCAACTCCCAGATACCCTTAGTTTTTATCTTCACTGGATTTTTAAAATCAGTTTTTTAATTTAGATTTATGTTATATCCAACAACGTTTTAACTAATGGCTTTAAATCCATTAAGCGAGTACTTTATTAAAATTAAGTATATAATCAGCAAGTATATCTGAAAATTTTTAAGTAATAAATTGAAAAAGATCCTATTAAAAGCATCCTTGACTAAATAATTACAATCTTCACAATTATATCTGCTTAAGGAATTACTTTGGGGTAATTATGTTATGGTTATCTAAAATTATTAAAACAACTTGTAAGAAAGATTTTAAAATAGAAATCACTTTTAGATTGATTATACATATCTGGTCTTTATTAACTTAACCTTAAAAAGGTATTTCATGTTTTATTTTAGAAAGTAGTAAAGAAGATATTCATACCTCATAGATTCATTAATTCAGCAAATATTTATTCAGAAAACTACTGGGGATTAAAGAGAAATATATGGAGGAGGTCATATCCTCTGACTTATAGGATATGACAGGGAGAGACTGGGGAAGACTCAAATTTGGAGTTCTATTTGGTTCTCACAGTTAAACTGTTAAGAAACTACAGAAACATAAAAAGGGAAGAAAATCTAAAGATTGGAATTATAGCTTTTATCTCCTCTTAGTTATCTTTCTTTCATGTTTATATAGCTTGTCTCCTTTCTAACAGGGGGAAGGGAAGCATGTGGAAGTTTGGACTGAAAACATAGGAAATTGACATCTATGATGAAAAGTCAAAGGAAATATCTATATTAAAGCTTAAATATAGTTATAAAGAACCATTTAAAAGCAAGTTTAGAATTTGAAAGACAACTAAATTCAAGATCATTCTAAATGGAAAGTCATAGGCAGGAAATTATATATCATGGAAGAATAGGGCAAATAGAATAGTAGACAAATTCAAGACTTCTCTCCACTCCTATACTGTAAATAAAACTCCTTTCATAGAGTACTTTTTCCCCTATGAAAAAATTTACTCTAAGACAGTTTTTTTATTTAGAAAATATCATTGTTAATTATTTACACATTTAACACATCATTTTTTACCCTATTCCATTCTTTCCTCCCAAGCTCATAAAAATTTACCATTTCAACTCATTCATTTATATTCTTTCTGTTCCTTGACTTTTGATTATGATTGCATCTCACTAAACTAGAAGCTATGCTTTTTCCTGACAATTTTGTGTTATTAAAATGAAGAAATTAATCAACTCAGTTAACAAAGTGATCGCTATTAGAAGAGTATAGTGAACCATAAAATTAGCTCATCAAACTTTTTCTCTTTATCATAGAGTAGTTATACATTTAAATATGTGGTGGAAAAGCAGTTTTCTGAGAGTCAAGAAAGTTTTTTGTCAAAGAAAAGAGATAAAAAGCTTGAACAGGTATGTATAATTTGTGGGAGAAAATTATGCAAATAATTTGTAGAAATATTTCACATAAAATTTTATTTGTTGTTATTCAAAATAATCTACATTTTCTAGAAACTTACTTAGTCATGTTAACTCTTTAGTTGTTTGTGTTGTTGATTGTTACTATTATTATTATTATTAATATTGCTATTTATTAGCATTCTCTTATTCTTGCACCCTTTTTGATGGAGTTCAGAAAGAAAGTTGATTCACTGTCCTGTTATTATTCTTTTACATTTAACACTTTATGGATTATTATGTAAATGTATTAAAAAATTGGATGATTATTGGATTATAGGCTTATCTTCAGTAAATTTATTCAAGTCATTCTTAGGACAATATTTTTAGGACAACTTTAATGACAGAGAAGTTCACAGGGATTACTTCATTCTGTTTCCACATAGTTTTAACTTCTTCTAGTAGTTTTCTGTATTTTGAAAGCTTTTTATTCCTTGTAGTTTGGAAGTTGAGAATTTATTGTGGCAACATCTATCAAAAGCATCGTTCTTTGTCTTCCAGTTGACATGGTAATGTTATAAATATAAAATAGTACATAGAAACTCTGTGAAATATCTGTTAAAAGACCCCTGAATTTAAAAAAAAAAAAAACTGGGAAAAAAAAAAGAAGCAAATTCTTCTGTTCTTTCCAGAATTGTAAAAGAAGATGGTAGGCACTAGAGGCAGAACTAGAGAAACTAGTGAGAATTTGGATAAACAAAATAATTTGGGTAAATGCTAGGAAAGCCAGCATGATCTAGGGCATGTGTCAAATTCGAATAGCCCCAGATTAACAAAACAACAAATTAACATGATCTATGTTATATTATTTTCATTATTTTATTAAATATTTCCCAGTTCTATTTTAATCTGGTTCAGATCGCATTGGGAAGTTTGGGGAGTTTTGCAAGCCACAAGATACCTCTGACCATGGATAGTGACCAGAAGCCAGCAGAGATGGATTAACACTCTGAGATTCAATATCACACTCATAGAAGTGGCAAAAATGACCAAAAAATGAAGGGAGGATAAGTACACTAATACACTTTTAAAGTATGTGCTGACTCTCCAGGTTATTTACATATATATCCACATATGATCACATTTAAATGCATCTCATGGAAGACATTGTCACCAAGTAGTATGATTTCTGACTTGAAGGGAATGGGGAAGTGGAGAAAGAACCTTTAGTGGGCCACTTTGTCCTCCAGTCTCTTGAGAGTGCCACCAAACTGGAATTATATCTATTTGCTCTTACTAAATACTTCTGGACCAGAATAGTTCATAGCCAGCTTATAGCCAAAAACTTCATCACTCTAAAGGGGATGGGTGACCTCAATCTTATTCTTGTAAGTCTATGTTCCTTTTCACCAAATGTAATTATACAAAGGACCATCATAAATCATGAATAGTGAGTAAATTCATTTATCCAAGCAAGTAACAAGAAGTTACAAAAATTAGAATGTAAAAAGAGTGAATTATCCCTTTAACTCAGAAAGACATGAAATATAAGCTCAACCAAGAAAGAGGCCTTGATCTCACCAAATAAATTCCTTGAAGTGTCTAGGAAGATAGAAATCAAAGACATGTTAAAGAGCTAGCTTCCTCTACATGTCTGTCACTTCCAGTCTCCATGTGACTGGATATAATCCCTGAGAAAGGCTGGAATCACAGATACGTTTCTCAAAGAAAGAATGAAGAATATTTCTTCTTTCTAAAGTTTTAAATACCAACTCAACCCCTTACATATAATATCACTCAGCATTCTCTCCACCAATTTGGACTAAGGCATGTGCAGTCTACAAAATTCTCGAATTGGCTTGAAACTCAGTTTTCACATTATTGGAGTTGTGAAGTAGGTAGAATCAGGAGAACAATTTATATACATTGACTTCAAAATTGTAGAGGAAAGTAATTCTGACAGATTTAAGAACTTAGTGGCTTAATGGATAGCATGCTGAACATGGAATTAGGAAGACCTGAATTCCAATCCTACCTCATAATTTCTAGCTTGTGCAAATTACTTAACCTTTCAGTCTCATTTTTCTCATTTGTAAAACTAGGGTAATACTAGCATCTACCTGAAAGAATTCCTACTTGTAGGATGTAGATGCTCTACTTGTGCTACAGTTTGTTGAATTCTCAAGGAAATTTAGTGATTTGTATGGTTAGTATGGAAATTAATCATCTATTAATTCAGAAAAATAGGTTTGTTTTAAGTCCTACTCCCCCACACACACACACACACAATCTGTGAGACCACTGGATATCTCAGTGCTTGAAGCAATTCTCCATTGAAATCACAAGTTTGACCAAAACAACAACAAACTTACAACATATAAAAACAAAGCAAAACAAAAATTGTTAATTCTTTTGTGATAATATTCTATTCAGATAGTTGCAAGAAAAAGTTTCTCTTATGATGATTTTTTACTTGTACCATAGTTTGTTGAATTCTTCAAGGAAATTTGAGGTATTGGTAGTATGGAAAAAATTTATCATCTATAAGTTCAGAAAGAATAACATCTATGGTATAATTATAGTCAGTTGACTATGTTTTTCTAAATATTCAGTAGATGCTAACATTTTTTATGTTGTATGCTTCTTCCATTTCTTTGTATAATCAGCATCAATCAGTAAGTCCAGGCTCCTTATGATAACTCTTTTCTCATTTTTAGTGGTGATGGCCTAATCCTGAAGTACTTTCATAAGCCAGTTAGTTTATCTCTAATTCTGTATAACTACTGACATACCTCCTCTTTATTTAAATTATCAGCATTTAAAATAAACACTTTTTATATAATTTAAGAATTTTTGTTTGAATAATTTAATGTGCATATCAGAATTACAGTGGAAATTTACATCTTAGTTTTAACATTCCAAATTTTAGTTTGGATTAGTGGTGCCCTTGTTGGTCTAATACTTTTATACTATGAAATATTTTTTTCCTCCATAGAACCTAGGAATCAACTGATTAAATTAATTAAATTTATTCCTTAAGTGAAACATGTTGTTCCTTTTAACAAGTTTTTTTTAATAGGTTAAAGCAATTTTTAAAGTTTAAATATTTTTATAATGCCACTTGAGATCATCCACAAGAAGTATATTCTGGAAAATATTATATGAGATAATATTTGCATAACATTTAGCACAGTGCTTGAAACACAGTAGGTCCTATATAAGTGTTAGTTAATATTATTATTAAATATTCTATTTGTATTTATTTAAACTTTATATATCAAATAAGAGGCATCTGTGTATAAAAAATATAGAGCTGGCCCTGGATTCAAGAAAAACGGGATTCAAGTTTATCTCAAACATATTTTGGCTGTGTGACCACCCTAGGCAAGTCATTTAATTTCTCAGTATTATAGTCAACTTTCTAACACTTTAAGTTACAGAGAAGATGTTAAGGGAATTTCCTCACGGATTTTCCTCATATCAATGAAATCACAGGTCTGGTTCTTGTTAATTATCATTATATATGAGATTTCGCTTTTATCAGTCAGGTTATATTTTTCATTTTATATTTTGACAGCCAAAGATGAAAGTCAGAAAAAGTAAATCTTTTTCAGATTTCCAGAAGATTACTGAAAGAGAAGCTAAGGTACTGTACTTTTTATTACCAATTTCATAATTTTTCCATATGTTTTTAAGTTTAATTTTGTTTTTTTAATTGATAAAAACTGATTTTGTCTCATTTCTCTTCTTCTCCCCTCCAATACTCTCATCCCCAGTAAAAGAAAGAAAGAATGAAAGAAAAGCAAAATCCTTGTAACTTTTGTCAAGACTAAAACAAAACCCATTCTTGCCCTGACCATATCCAAAAATTATATGCTTCAGTCTATACCCTGAATCAACCACATCTCTCTCAAGAGAGATTCCTTATCATCTTTCTTCTGAAATTGTATTTGGTCATTCTATTGATAAGAATTAATTTTTTCCAAGTTGTTTACAATGATGTTTCTGTATAAATTTTTCTCCTAATTCTGCTCACTTATCTCTTCAGCAGTTTATTTAAATCCTCCTAGGTTTTTCTCAAATCTTTTCTTTCATCATTTCTTAAAGGACAATAATATTTTAATGCAATTATATACTGTAATTTTTTAGCCATCCTTTAATTAATGAAAACTCTTTTATTTCTAATTCTTAACCATCTCAGAAACAGCTTTATAAGTATATATATGTATATAAATCCTTTTTTCTTTCTTTGATCTCTTTAGGGTATAGGTCTAATAATTATATCCCAATGTCAACTAGTCCATTCACAGTTAAGTTAAAGTAATGATAGTTAAGCTTTTATTTTCTTCCATTTATTTCTTTGGTATTTTTTCCAATCTAAAAAATTCTCTTCCTATTAAGTCAATGCTTTGGCCCCCTTCAATAACAAATGATAAACAGTAACAAGTTTTGCTTAGACTATTTTAATGTAACTCCTCTCCACAGGCTCTCTTTCCACCTACCCTAATTTCTATTTGTTGACCCTTGATCTAGTTTTGAGATTTACTTAAATTTATTAATTGTCCTTCCTCCCTCCCTCCTTTTCTCCTTTTCTTCCTCCCTCCTTTCCTTCCTCCCTCCTTTCCTTCCTTTTTTCCTTTCTTCCTTTCCTGCTATTTCTCAATTATTCTTTCAAAATTTTCTCTCATTTCTGAAATTTCTTACATTTCTTCATCTTTTTACTACATCTCTTAAGAGTTGTCTTTGCTTTGATATTTTCCTTTTTTTACAGTGTATTTTGAAATGTTTTTCTCTGATCATTATTTCACAGAATAACAGGAGTCTTTTATTCTGTTGCAATCAGTCCTCTCAGGGACAAATTTTGTTTTCTCCATTAGAATTACAAGGTTTATAGTTTGAGCTTATCTTCCTGGCTAAGGAAATATTGTATATTTTTGTATTGTTCAAGATTGGCACACAAAGCCCAAAAAAGGTGGGCTTGAGAGAGAGAAGGAGAATGTGCAAAAAAGAGAAGAGGCAACTGCCATGCTTTCCCTCACTAGTAGCAATAGCAGCATTATGAGGTGCATAGAGAGACGCAATTCAGAAACATTTCACATTTCCAGTGCCTGGTGAGCAGACAAGAAAACAGAACAAATGAATAGAAAGAGAAACATTGGTCCTAAATGAATTAAATGGTTCCTCCCTGCAAATCTGGGAAAACAATCAGCATTTTCCTTTTCTTTTTTTCTCTGCATCCTTTGAGAAGATGAAGCTGAAAATACATTTCTGATTTCCCTATTAAACTACTTCCTCCCATTGTTGATGACATTTTACAAATCTGATTTATTCCTGTCAATCAATGAATCAACAAGCATTTATTATTTGCTACGTGCCAGATACTATGCTAAATGCTGGAGATTACATTCTAATGTAAACTATGTACAAACAAAATATATGCAAGATTGTAATGCTCAGAGAGAAACTGAGGCAGTATTAGAGATTAGTAATATTTTATTGATAGTTGTGGAGAGTTTAGAATCCATAGCTATGAATGGGACTGAATGTCTTGTCTCAAAGTATTCAATCCATGGAGAGTTTAGACTGGCAGCCATATTATTAGCCAGCCATCTGTATCTCAATGTATCCATCCCCAGAGAGTTTGGACTGGCAGCCATATTAGCCAGCTGTCTGGATCTCAAGGTATCTAGCAGCCTAGTGAGGGACTCCAAAGATTCTTATAGAGCTCCAGTGCTCAGGGAAAACAAAAGTAGGAGGAGTAGGGCACTGGGGGGATTGGAGTTCAGGAAAGGACTATAAATTCAGTTCTGACACTGAGTTTGAGGCCATAAAGATAAGGGATATGTCCAGGTATTTGATATAAGCCATCTGCAGGTTTTATGACTCTTTGGAATGACAGTGGCCATAACTCTACAGCCCCAATTATCTCAGTTCTAATGGTTTGCTACTGAGGCAGAACAATTAAAGAAACTGAGACAAAACAATTGAGGAAAACTTGAGACATGGAAACTGTGGCACAACAGGATAAAATGGAAGATAATCTCAGAGTTTCAGAGGTAAATAACTAGGTATGGGTGTGGTGGCATAAATGGGGGTTGTGGGGAAAGAACTTGTAAAGAAGTAAAGATGTAAGCTGGATCTTGAAGAAAACTAGGGAAGCCAAGTAGCAGAAGTGAAGAGGGAGAGCATTCCAGGCATGAGATACAAATAGTGAAATTATGCAATTGGCTGGAGATGAAAGGAAAGGGAGGAAAAACAAGAATGTCATTGTTGCAGGAGTCTCTCAAATGTTTTTCTCTTGTTGAATGTCCTTTTTTTCATTATTAAGATCAAATTTGTATAGTATGTGATTTGGGATAATAAGTTGAGCACTTTTGCTTTGTCAGACTTTATTATTCACTCCTAGTGATTTCTTCTTGCTGAAGAAACTATTTTGTATTTGTTTGTTTTTTCTTTTATAGTTAGGTAAATGTCTTTTTTCTAACCATTTTCAGAGTTTGGTGCTATTTAAAATGTTAAATTTGACCACTAAGCAACTTAATAGTTTGAAGAGCAGGTTTTAGTTTTGGTTTTTCATGGAGACAACTTATAGATTCTCTCAATTGATGCTATGTTTTCTGCATTGTGATGTTCTAGTCTTTTTTTTAAAAAAAATCCTGTTATAGTTTTCATATTTTTTGTTTGTCATGAACTTCTGGGGCATATGTGCTTCTACTTGTCTATAATTACTACAATTCTTTTAAAAATATTTTATTGACTCTATTTTTTCCATTTTTTCCTATGACAACTTTATCCTTAATTTCCATTTCTCTCCCTAAATATTTTGAAGGAAAAATTGTAACAAGTATATGCAGCCAACCAAAACAAATCCCTGAATTATCAATTTCTGAAAATAAGTATGTTATTCTGCATCCTAGGTGGAAGGTGGGCACATGCTTCATCATCATACCTAAGTCTTTCGAAATTGTTTGTCTTTACAATGCTATTATTGTACAAAATGTTCTTATAATTTCATTATAAGTAATCGACTCCATGTTATCTTAGACACTAACTAGCTGTGTGACTATTCAAATTTCTTTACCTTTGTTCCTCATCTCAGTTCCCTCATCTATGAAATGGGTATAATAAGAACATTTACCTCTCAAGTTTATCGTGAAGATCAAAAGTCTTTAACACATTTCTTGGCACATAGTAAACACTTTGTAAATAAGCCATTTTTGTTTCTAATTTTTTTTTTATGGACCTTTTTTCCTTGTTCCATGATTTCTTGGGAATTCATCAGAAACTACATTCCATCAGATATCATTTCATTTGCATTTGTAATATTTATTAGTTTTATGTTCTTTTTGAAGATTTAGTACTTATCCTTTCTGATTTTTTGTTTTACTGTATTGATTTACATGGGCAGTTAGAGTTAGAAAGACTCATCTTCTCAGGTTCATATCTGGCCTCAGATATTTATTAACTATGTGACCTTGGGAAAGTTACTTAACTCTATTTGCCTCAATTTCCTCACCTGTAAAATTTACTGAAAAAACAAATGATAAACCAAACTTTATGACCCCAAATACAGTCATAAAGAATCATAGATGGCTGGCAAAGGAATGAACAACAACAAATTGATGCTTGTGCTCTAGATTTTTACTGATGGCTTAGCCTCTTAGAAATCTTCAGACTTTTTAATGTTTCCCTGTTATGTTTTAAGTATTCCCATCTTTTCTGGTTTGTACAACTTGGACACTGGACTACAAAGCTGTTTCAGCTTCTCAATATTGGGTTATTCTCTAACCTACAACTCTAAGCTGTGAAAGGGAAGAATTGGCCCCATCTGGATTTCATTTACCCTTTCTTTAAGTCACAATGGCCATATATGCTAACTTTTACCCCATTTCTTCCTTTGCCTCTCTCACTTCCCTCCCTGTGGCTAATTTAAGTCAATGCCTGCCTATTTCTGAAAAGTGGCAGGAGATGGGGTAGAGGAGAGAAAAGGTGTTTTCTGACAGTCTGTGAAGCTGTGGGTGTTCTATAACTGAGGACTAAGTCTTACTCAACTATCCACATTTTCAGCCCTCTGCTCTCCTATATGGTTATTTATTTGGGGCTACAAGATGGGTATGTGTCATGGGAGTGTGTTGATCAAGTCTCTACAAGAAGGAGTGTCCCAAGATGAATCCCAACAAAATCCTGTGAGTATACTTTGTGTCTCTCATGAGAGAGAAGATAAAGGAACTCTTTAAGAATTAAAGCTTTCCATAAGCAGAACCAAGATGGCACTCACTTTCCCCGAAACCACTCCAAATTGTTTTAAATAATGACTCTAAACAAATGTTTAGTGTCAGAACACACAAAAAGGCAAAGTAAAACAATTTTCCAACTTAAGACAATTTAGAAAGTCAGCAGGAAAGGCCTGTGGCACCAGAGTGAAAGTCCAGCATGCAGTTGCATTGCAGGCAACACCAGTGTAGCCCCAGACAGGTCCCAGCCCCAGCTGGGCTCCAGCACTGGCCGTAGTGCCAGCCAAATAGTAACAGACACAGGAGCCTTTGAATCAGGAGCAGCACTGACATTTTCTAGACTTCTTACCCCAAAGATAGCAAAGATGATTTGGAAGGATATCAGGAAAAGTTGGTCAGTAGGAAGAAAGCCTTGGGAAAACAATATATCAGGCAGTTGTGGCTGTGGCAACTTCCAAGTGTCTCAGCTCTCAGGAGGTCTCTTTATTAGCAGTGGGAAAGTGTTCCTTTAGCACACTAGATCTTACAGTTACAGGGAGGAGAGCACACACCCTCCAGGCAGAAAAGACTGTTCATGGTTAGAGTCCTAGAAGGATCTCTGAAAATAGCTGCACAAAATCCCTGAAGCTTGAGACAATGCATCCTCCACCCTGGAAACAAGAGCCCTATTTTAACAAAGAGTTGAAAGCAGAGAAATAGGCTAGGAAAATGAGCAAACAATAGAAAAGTTTCTGATCATAGAAAGTTACTATGGTGGAAAGTTCAAAATGCACACTCAGAAGAAGATGACAAAGTCAAAGCTTCCAAGAAAAATAAGAATTGACCTTAGGCCATAGAAGAGCTCAAAAGAGAGTTTGAAAATCAAGTAAGAGAGATAAAGGAAAAATTAGAAAGAGAATTGGGAGCGGTTCAAAAGGAATACAAAAAGTTAATAATGAAGAGAAGAATGCCTTAAAAAGCAAAACTGGCCAAATGGGAAAGAAGGTACAAAAGCTCACTGAGGTAAATAATTCCTTAAAAATTAGAACTGAGCAAATGAAAGTAATGACTTTATGAGAAATCAAAATATAATAAAGCAAAACCAAAAGAATGAAAAAATAGAAAACAAAATCTCATGGGAAAAACAACTGACCTGGAAAGTAGATCCAGGAGAGATAATTTAAAAATTATTGGTCTTCCTAAACATCATGATCAAGATAAAAGCCTGAAAATCACCTTTCAAGAAATTATCAAGGAAAATTGTCCTGATAGTCTACAACCAGAAGGTAAAATAGAAATTGAAAAAATCCACCTCCTGGAAGAGATCCCAAATAAAAACTCCCAGGATTCATTAAATTAACTGTTCCTTAAATGTTTGGTAGAATTCACTTGTAAATCTATCTGGCTCTGGAAATTTTTTCTTTGGGATTTCATTAATGGCTCATTCAATTTCTTTTTCTAAAATGGAACCATTCAAGTACTTTTATTTCCTCATCTGTTAATCTGGGCAATCTATATTTAAGTATTCATCCATTTCACTTGATTTATCAGATTTATTGGCTACAATTAAACAAAATAGCTCCTAATAATTGCTTCAATTTCCCTTCATTGATGGTAAATTCACCCTTTTCATTTTTTATTCTGGTAATTTGTTTTTCTTTTTTTCCTCTTTCTGATCAAATTAACCAAAAGTTTTTCAATTTTGTTGTTTTTCCCTAAAATCAACTCTGATTTTTTTATTAGTTCAATAGTTTTCTTACTTTCAACTATATTAATCCTTTGATTTTCAGAATTCCTAATTTAGTGTTTAATTGGGGAGGGAGGTTAATTTGTTGTTTTTCTAGCTTTTTTAGTTGCATGCGCAATTCACTGATTTTTCTCTACTTTACTCAAATAAGCATCAAGAGATATAAAATTTTCCCTAAAAACTGCTTTGGCAGCATCCCATAATCTCTGGTGTTTTATCTTATAATATTGTTATTCTTTTGGATGAAACTTTTGATTATTTCTATGGTTTATTGTTTCACCCACTCATTCTTTGGGATTGGATTAGTTAGTTTCCTATGAAGTTTTGGTCTATTTTTTCCAATGGCCATTTATTACATGTAATTTTTATTGCATCATAATCTGAAAAGAATGCATTTACTATTTCTGCCTTTCTGCATTTGACTGTGAAGTTTATGCCCTAATACATTGTCAAAACATGTAGGTATCATGTACCACCCATAAAAATGTATTCCTTTCTAACCACATTCAGTTTTCTCCAAAATTCTATCATACCTAACATTTCTAAAATTTTATTCATCTCCTTAACTTCTTTCTAATTTATTTTGTGGTTCAATTTTTCTAGCTTTTTTTTTTTTTTTTTTTTTTTTTTTTGCTTTTTGCTGAGGCAATTGATGTTAAGCGACTTGCCCAGGGTCACATAGCTAGGGAATGTTAAATGTCTGAGACCAGATTTGAACTCAGGTCCTCCTAACTTTAAGGCTGCTTTCATAAAGGGAGGTTGGGATCCTCTAATAGTAATTTTTCTGTCTATTTCTTCTTGCTATTCACTTAATTTCTCCTCTTAAGAGTTTGAATGCTATACCACTTGGTGGATATATATATATATTTAATATTGATATTACTTCATTATCTATGGTAACCTTTAGCAAGATGTGGTTTCCTTTCTTATCTCTTTTAAATACACCAATTTTTGTTTTTTTCTTGGAATGAAATCAGGATCACTACTCCTGCTTTTTTTTTTTTTTTTTACTTCAGCTGAAGTACAATATTATGCTCCAGCCTTATCTTTCTTCTCTATGTATCTCTCTGTTTAAAAAGTTGTTTCTTGTAAATGACATATTATAGAATTCTGGCTTTAAATCCACTCTGCCATTTGCTTCCATTTTATGGGACATTTCAGCCCATTTACATCCACAGTAAAAATTACTAACTGTATTTTATGCCATCCTATTTTCCCTAGGTTACACTTTTCTCTCTTTTTTCCTCCTCCTCACCAACATTTTGCTTCTGATAACCACCTCCCTCAATCTGCCCTCCTTTTTTTCAGCCCTTCTTTCTTATCCTTTTTCCTACTTCTTTCCTCCCATCTAATAGCCTCCCCCTTTTCTTTCTTCTTTCCCTTCCTACTTCACTATAGGCTGAGACAAATTTATAAACCAAACTATGTATATTATTCCCTCTTTGAACCAAATCCAATAAGATTAAGGTTCAAACAATGCTCATCCCCATCCCTTTGTCCTCAATTGAAATAGGTTTATGTGCCCCTTCATGTGATATAATTTATTCCATTTTACCTTCCCTTTTCTTTTCTCCCAGAACAATCCTTTTTCCATCCCTAATTTCTTTTTCATATCATCACATCAAAGTCAAACTTATACCTATACCCTCTAAGTATACCCCTTCTGACTTCCTTGATAAAGATACAGTTCTCAAGAGTTACATCTATCATCATTTCATGTAGGGATATAAACATTTTAACCTTTAAAAACATATTTTTTTCCTTTTACAATTTTTATGCTCCTTTTGAGTCTTGCATTTGTAGAACTTTTTTTTTTTTTAAATCTCTGGTCTTTTTATCAGAAATGATCCAAAGTCCCCTATTTCATTGAATATCCATCTTTTTCCTTGACAGATAATGTTTAATTTTGCTGGGTAGTTGATTTGATTGTAGTTCAAGCTTCTTTTCCTTCCAGAATATAATATTCCAGACTCTCCAATCCTTTAATGTGGAAACTGCTAGGTCCTGCCTCCCGATTGTAGCCCCTTGATATTTGATTTGTTTCTTTCTCGCTACTTGCAGTATTTTCTCCTTGATCTGATAATTCTGGAATTTAGCTACAATATTTTTTGGAGTTTATATTTTTGGATCTCTTTTAGGAGGTGATCAATATATTCTTTTTTTAAGCTTTTTTTTATTAAAAGTTTTTTATTTACAGAACATATGAGTGATTTTTCTACATTGATCTTTGCAAAACTTTTTTTTTGTTCCAAGCTTTTTCCCTCCTTCCCCCCACCCCCACCCCGAGATGACCGGTAATCTAATACATGCTAAATATGTTAAATTATATGACAAATCCAATATATGTGTGTGTGTATATATATATGTAGTTATCTTACTACACAAGAAAAATCAGATCTAGAAAGAGAGAAAGAAAAAAAAAACCTAAGAAGGAAAACAAAATGCAAGGAAATATTTACAGAAAGTGTTAAAATGCTGTGTTGTGGTTCACACTCGGTTCCCTTAGGCCTCTCTCTGGATGTATATGACTATCTTCATGGCTGAACAATAGGAACTGATTTGAATCACATCATTGTTGAAGAGAACCATGTCCATCAGAATTGATCATCATATAGTCTTCTTGTTGTGTATAATGTTCTCCTGCTTCGGCTGATTTCACTCAGCATCAGTTGATACAAGTCTCTCCAGGCCTCTTTAAAATCATCCTGCTAGTCATTTCTTACAGAACAATAATATTCCATAACATTCATATACCATAATTTATTCAGCTATTCTCCAATTGATGGGCATCCTTTCAGTTTTCAGTTTCTTGCCACTACAAAAAGGGCTGCCACAAACATTCTTGCACATGTGGGGCCCTTTCCCTCCTTTAAGATCTCTTTGGGATATAGGCCCAGTAGAAACACTGCTGGGTCAAAGGGTATGCACAGTTTGATAACTTTTTGAGCATAGTTCCAGATTGCTCTCCAGAATGGTTGGATCCTTTCACAACTCCACCAACAATGTATCAGTGACCCAGTTTTCCCACATCCCCTCCAACATTCACCATTATCTTTTCCTGTCATCTTAGCCAATCTGACAGGTGTGTAGTGGTATCTCAGAGTTGTTTTAATTTGCATTTCTCTGATCAATAGTGATTTGCAGCACCTTTTCATATGACTAGAAATAGTTTCGATTTCTTCATCTGAAAATTTTCTGTTCATATCTTTTGACCATTTGTCAATTGGAGAATGCCTTGAATTCTTATATATTTGAGTCAATTCTCTATATATTTTAGAAATGAGGCCTTTATCAGAACCTTTGGATGTAAAAATGTTTTCTCAGTTTATTTCTTCCCTTCTAATCTTGTCTGCATTCATTTTATTTGTACAAAAAATTTTTAACTTGATATAGTCACAAGTATCTATTTTGTGATTAATGATGATCTCTAGTTCTTCTTTGATCACAAATTCCTTCCTCCTCCAAAGGTCTGAGAGGTAAACCATTCTACATCGTTCTAATTTGTTTATAATATCATTCTTTATGTCTAGATCATGAATCCATTTTAACCTTTTCTTGGTATATGCTATTAAGTGTGGGTCAATGCCTAGTTTCTTCCATATTAGTTTTCAATTTTCCCAGCAGTTTTTCTCAAATACTGAGTTTTTATCCCAGAAGCTGGGGTCTTTGGGTTTATGAAACACTAGATTACTATTGTCATTGACTATTTTGTCCTTTGAACCTAACCTATTCCACTGATCCACTACTCTGTTTCTTAGCCAGTACCAAATGGTTTTGATGACCACTGCTTTATAATATAGTTTTAGATCTGGTACAGCTAGGCCACCCTCATTTGCTTTTTTTTTTTTCATTAATTCCTTTGAAATTCTTGATCTTTTGTTTTTCCAGACGAATTCTATTGTTATTTTTTCTATGTTAGGGAAATAGTTTCTTGGGAGTTTAATTGGTATAGTTCTAAATAAAGAGATTAGTTTAGGTAATATTGTCATCTTTATTATATTAACTTGACTTATCCAAGAGCACTTGATATTTTTCCGATTGTTTAGATCTGACTTTATTTGTGTGGAGAGTGTTTTGTAGTTCTGCTCATATACATGACTTTCTCTTGGCAGATATATTCCTAAATATTTTATACTATCAACAGTTATTTTAAATGGAATTTCTCTTTGTATCTCTTGCTGTTGGATTTTGTTAGTGATGTATAAAAATGCTGATGATTTATGTGGATTTCTTCTTTATCCTGCAACTTTACTAAAGTTATGGATTAATTCTAATAGTTTTTTTAGTTGATTCTCTAGGGTTCTCTAAGTATACCATCATATCATCTGCAAAGAGTGACAGTTTGGTTTCCTCATGACCTAATCTAATTCCTTTAATCTCTTTTTCTTGTCTTATTGCCAAAGCTAGCATTTCTAATACAATATTGAATAGTAATGGTGATAGTGGGCAACCTTGTTTCACCTCTGATCTTATTGGGAATGGTTCCAGTTTATAACCATTACATATGTTGCTAGCTGATGATTTTAAATAGGTGCTACTGACTATTTTAAGGAAAAGTCCATTAATTCCTATATTCTCTAGTGTTTTTAATAGGAATGGATGTTGGATTTTATCAAATGCTTTTTCTGCATCTATTGAGATAATCATGTTTTTTTGTTAATTTGGTTATTGATATAGTCAATTATGCTAATAGTTTTCCTCACATTGAACCATCCCTGCATTCCTGGTATAAATCCTACTTGGTCATGGTGTATTATCCTGAGGATGATTTTATGTAATCTCTTTGCTAATATTTTATTTAAGATTTTTGCATCAATATTCATTAAGGAGATTGGTCTATAATTTTCTTTCTGTTTTTATTCTACCTGGTTTAGGTATCAGTACCATGTCTGTGTCATAAAAGGAATTTGGTAGGAGTCCTTCATTCCCTATTTTTTCAAATAGTTTATATAATATTGGAGCTAATTATTCTTTAAATGTTTGGTAGAATTCACATGTAAATCCATCTGGTCCTGGGGATTTTTTCTTAGGGAGCTGATTAATGGCTTGTTCTATTTTTTTTTTCTAAAATGGGACTATTTAAGTAATTTATTTCCTCTTCTGTTAATCTGGGCAATCTATATTTTTGTAGATATTGCTCCATTTCACTTAGGTTATCAAATTTATTGGCATAAAGTTGGGCAAAGTAACTCCTGATTATTGCTCTAATTTCCTCTTCATTGGTGGAAAGTTCTCCCTTTTCATTTTTGAAACTAACAATTTGATTTTCCTCTTTCCTTTTTCTAATCAAATTAACTAACTAGAGGCTTATCTATTTTGTTGGTTTTTTCATAAAACCAAATTTTAGTTTTATTTATTAATTTAATAGGTTTTTTTTTTACTTTCAATTTTATTAATCTCTCCTTTTATTTTTAGGATTTCAAGTTTGGTATTTGATTGGGGCTTTTTTAATTTGTTCTTTCTCTAGCTTTTTTAGTTGCAAGCCCAATTCATTGATTTTGTCTTTCTCTATTTTATGCAAATAAGCATCTAGAGATATAAAATTTCCCCTGTCTCTCTTTGGGGCTTTTTCTGGAGTTGCTTTACCTTTAGGGACCTCAGGATTTGAGGTCTGTTCTTCCCTCTCTCCATAAAAGCTGTCTATGGTGAGAGCTCTTTTTGGTTTTTTTATTCATTTTTTTTTTTAAAAGATGTGTGGTCTATTCAAGGCAAAAGAGGGACAGCTGCTTTAATTTGCCCTGGGGCAGTTCTGCTGATTGAGTTATTTCAGGTGCTGGGCAGTTCTGCTGATTGAATTATGTCAGGTGCTGAGCAGTTCTGCTGATTGATTGATTGCTTTAGGGTGCTATGTAATGGCAGCTAGGTCTTCAGGGGTTCAGTGGTTCACAACCTACCCCCCACAAAAGGCATATTTTACAAATCATCTGTTTACAATCAGGACAGATTGGTCCAAGAGGCCCACAGAAGACTCCCAGGTGTATGAAAACCACAATGTTCCCACTCCTGTTCCAGCTCTCTGCTCCAGCTCCCTGCCCTGGTCTCCCTGTGCTGCAGTCTGGGTTCAGCAAACCATCCCCCTGCCCAATTAAAACAGACTTCTTTTGAAGTTCTTCCAGAGTACCTTCTTCTAGAACTATATGTTGTCCTCCAGAAATTGTGGATTTTTTTAACTTCAAAACCAGTCTAAAGGCTTCATCTGCTGTTGGTTTGAGGGAATATTAGAGGAGGTTACAGAGACTCCTATCTGATTTCTACCTTCTTCATCAATATATTCTTTCAATGACTGTTTTACCCTCTGGTTCTCAGATATTAGATCAGTTTCCTTAATAATTTCTTGAAAGAAGGCTTTTTTTTCATCATGACTTTATTTTCCAGGTCAGTTGCTTTTCCAATGAGGTATTTTACATTTTCTTCTTTTTTTTTTTAATTTTTGTTTTGTTTTCTTTGACTGATTCTTGATATCTCATTGAGACATTCACTTCCATTTGTCCGATTGTAATTTTTAGTGAATTATTTTCTTCAGTTAGGTTTTTTTTTTTTACCTCCTTTTACATTTAGCCAAATGTACTTTTTTTTTTTTTTTTTTTTTTTTGCTTTTTGCTGAGGCAATTGGGGTTAAGTGACTTGCCCAGGGTCACACAGCTAGGGAATGTTAAGTGTCTGAAACCATATTTGAACTCAGGTTTTCCTGACTTCAGGGCTGGTGCTCTATCCACTGTGCCACCTAACCTGCCCCGCCAAATGTACTTTTAAAGGAGTTGTTTTATTCAGTGGAATTTTTTCCCATTTCACCAATTTTATTTTTTAAGGAGTTGTTTTCTTTTTCTATTTTAACAAATGAGAAGTTGTTTTCTCCAGTATTTTTTTTCATTTCAACAAATTTATTTTTTAAGAAGTTTTTCTTCAGACATTTCTGTGCAGGTAGCAGAAAAACCAGACTCCAACAATATGCTGTTTATTAGAAACACACTTGAAACAGAGATATACAGAGAGTAAAAATAAGAGGTTAGAGCAGAATGTATGATGGTAGAAGCTGAAGTATGAATAAATCAATAAATGAATGAATGAATAGATAAATAAATGGGTAGCAGCCATGATCTCAGACAAAACAAAAGCAAAAATGTACTTAATTAAAAGAGATAAGTAGGGGAATTTTTTGTTTAAAGGTACCATCGACAGTGAACTAATATCAGTACAAACATATGTACCAATAGCATGGCATCTAAATGATTAAAGTTAAATGAGCTATAAGAAAAAAAATAAAGTAAAATTATATCAGTGAGGGATCTCAACTTTCCCTTCTTAGAAGGAGGTAAACTTAATGACAAAACAAGAAAAAGATTAAGGAGATGAACACATTTTTAGAAAACTAATGTAAACCTCTAAAGAAAAACTGAACGGGAATAGAAAAGTGTTTCCACATATAAAATGCAGTTTGTCCTTATTGAGTTCTTTGAAATTAGTCTTTGATGTTAGCTCTTATATGTTAAATTTTCTATAGAGTTCAAGGTTTTTTTGGAAAAAAAAATCTTGATAATCTCAGAGTTCACTGAATGACCTTTTTTGTTGTTGTTCAATATGATACTGAATTTTGCTGTATATAATATTTTCATCTATAAGTCTAATTCTTTTGATTATTGATATGTAATATACCAGGACCTGCAGCCTTTATTGTAGCTCCTAATAAATATTATGCAATTCTAATTGTAGCACCAGAATATTTGAAATTTATTTTGTTTGTTTTTTGTTTGTTTCTTGTAAAATTTTCTCTTTGATTGGGAGGTTTTGAAATTTAGCAATAATGTTCCTATTTGTTTTCCTTATAGGATCTTTCCATGTTGAGTTCTTTGAAATTAATCTTTGATCTTGTCTCTAATATGTTAAATTATCTATTAAATTTAAGTTTTGCAAGTTTGTTGAATGTCTATTTTTTTGTTTAATATTATGGATAATTTTTCTGGATATGTTTTTGACCACAGGCCTATATTATATCATTCCAGGACCTGTGGTCTTTTATGGCTACTGGTATAGAATTCTATACAATTCTAATTGCAGCTCCAGCTTATTTGAAGTTTTTTTCTTGTTTCTTGCAAAATTTTCTCTTTGATTTGGGGATTTCAAAATTTGGCTATAAATATTCCTATGTGTTTTCCACAAAGGATGTCTTTAAGGTGGTAGATTTTTTTCTATTTTATCCTTGCGTTTTATCACTCCAGGACAATTTTCTTTGATAATCTCTTATATTATTGTGTTAAGGTTCTTTTTCCGGTCACAGCTTTCAGGTAGTCCAATTATTTTTATATTTTCTCTTCTTGATCTGTTTTCCAGATTTGCTGTTTTTCTTATGTTTCACATTCTGTTCTTTTTTCCATTTTTTAGATTTTGTTATTTCTTGGTCTCTCGTAGCTTCACTGGCTTTCCTTTGCCGATTCTAATTTTCAAAGAATTATTTTCTTTTTCAAGAATCTGTATATTTTTTTCTAGTTGGCTAACTTGTTTTTTATGATCTTTTTTTTTCTTGGATGGTTCTTATTTTTTTTCTTTTAGTTTTTCCTCAATCTTTCTCATGTGATTTTTAGTCTTTTTTTTTGAGTTCTTCTCTAAATTCTTTCTGGACAGGTAATCATTTTAATATTACTTTTTGGTGTAGAAGAAGCATTTTTTTTTAAATTTTACTGTCCTACTCTGAAGATGAAGCTCAATTTTTCTATTCCCATCGTAAGTTTTCATCATTGGATTCTTTGTCAGTCCGTTATTTTTTTATTATTATTTTTTATTAAAGCTTTTTATTTGTATAACATATGTATGGGTAGTTCCCCAGCATTGATCTTTACAAAGCTTTCCATTACAAATTTTACCCCCAGTCCCCTCCCCTCCCCTAGATGGCAGGAAGTCCACTACATGTTAATAATGTTAAAATACTTGACAAGTTATGCAAGAAAAATCCTATCTATGAGAAAAAAAAAAGAAAATCAGAGAAAGGCAACACAATGCAAGCAAATATGAATAGAGAGCATGAAAGTGTTACGTTGTGGTCCATATTTCATATTCTTCTCTCTGGGTGTATATGGTTTTCTTCAGTGAGCAATTGGAACTGGTTTGAGACAATTCTTTGTTGCAGAGAGCCATGTCCATCAGAATTGATCATCATGTAATACTGTTGTTGCTGTGTATGATGATCTCCTGGTTCTGCTCGTTTCACTCAGCATCAGTTCATGCAAGTCTCTCCAGGCCTCTCTGAAATCGTCCTGCTGGTCGTTTCTTACAGAGCAATAATATTCCATGACATTCATATACCATAATTTGTTCAGCCACTCTCCAATTGATGGGCATCCCTTCAGTTTCCAGTTTCTAGCCACTACAAAAAGGGCTGCCACAAACATTCTTGCACGTGTGGGGCCCTTTCCCTCCTCTAAGATCTCTTTGGGATATAGGCCCAGTAGAAACACTGCTGGGTCAAAGGGTATGCACAGTTTGATAAATTTTTGAGCATAGCTCCAAATTGCTCTCCAGAATGGTTGGATCCGTTCACAGTTCCACCAACAATGTATTAGTGTCCCAGTTTTCCCACATCCCCTCCAACATTCATCGTTATCTTTTCCTGTCATTTTAGCCAATCTGACAGGTGTGTAGTGGTACCTCAGAGTTGTTTTAATTTGCATTTCTCTGATCAATAGTGATTTGGAGCAACTTTTCATATTACTAGAGATGGTTTTAATTTCATCATCTGAAAATTGTCTGTTCATATCCCTTGACCACTTATCTATTGAACAGTGGCC
This sequence comes from Myrmecobius fasciatus, assembly GCA_023553655.1. Lineage (NCBI taxonomy): Eukaryota > Metazoa > Chordata > Mammalia > Dasyuromorphia > Myrmecobiidae > Myrmecobius > Myrmecobius fasciatus. The sequence goes on along the minus strand of JAJPUD010001681.1, from coordinate 207,400 downwards.
TGAATTCTTATATATATGAGACAATTCTCTATATATTTTAGAAATGAGACCTTGATCAGAACCATTAAATGTAAAGATGATTTCCCAATTTGATGCTTCCCTCCTAATCTTGTCTGCATTAGTTTTATTTGTACAGAAACTTTTTAACTTAATATAATCAAAATTATCCATCTGGTGTTCAATTAGGAGTTGAAGTTAAGTGACTTGCAACAGAAGATCTGGATCTTCTTTGGACATAAATTTATTCCATCTCCACAGGTCTGAGAGATAAACTATATTATGTTCCTCTAACTTGCTTACAAAGTCCCTCTTTATATCTAGATCATGAACCCATTTAGATCTTATCTTGGTATGTGGTGTTAGGTATGGGTCAAGCCCTAATTTCTTCCACACTAGTTTCCAATTTTCCCAGCAGTTTTTGCCGAATAGTGAGTGCTTATCCCAAAAACTGGGGTCTTTGGGTTTATCAAACACTAAATTGTTAAGATTATTGCCTAGATTGTCCTGATAACCAATCCTGTGCCACTGATCAACTGCTCTATTTCTTAGCCAGTACCAAACGGTTTTGAGGACCGCTGCTGTATAATATAGATTTAGATCAGGCACAGCAAGGCCACCTTCATCTGCCTTTTTTTTCATTAATCCCCTTGAAATCCTTGACCTTTTGTTCTTCCAAATGAATTTTGCTACTATTTTTTCTAGATCTGTAAAATAATTTCTTGGGAGTTTGATTGGTATGGCACTAAATAAGTAGATTAGTTTGGGTAGTATTGTCATTTTTATTATATTCGCTCTGCCTACCCATGAGCACTTAATATTTTTCCAATTGATTAGGTCTGAATTTATTTGTGTGGAGAGTGTTTTGTAGTTTAGTTCATATAGTTTCTAACTTTTCCTTGGCAGATAGATTCCCAAATATTTTATCCTATCATCAGTTATTTCGAATGGAATTTCTTTTTGTATCTCTTGCTGCTGAACTTTGTTGGTAATATATAAAAATGCTGATGATTTATGTGGATTAATTTTGAATCCTGCCACTTTGCTAAAGTTGTGAATTGTTTCTAGTAGTTTTTTAGTTGAGTCTCTAGGGTTCTCTAAGTAGACCATCATGTCATCTGCAAAGAGTGATAATTTGGTTTCTTCATTACCTACTCTGATTCCTTTTATCTCTTTTTCTTCTCTTATTGCTAAAGCTAACATTTCTAATACAATATTAAATAGCAATGGTGACAGTGGGCAGCCTTGTTTCACTCCTGATCTTACTGGGAATGGTTTTAGTTTGTCTCCATTACATATGATGCTTGCTGATGGTTTTAAATAGATGCTACTGATCATTTTAAGGAAAAGCCCATTTATTCCTATACTCTCTAGTGTTTTTAATAGGAAAGGGTGTTGGATTTTGTCAAAGGCTTTTTCTGCATCTATTGAGATAATCATATGGTTTTTGTTAATTTGGTTATTAATATAATTAATTATGCTGATAGTTTTCCTAATATTGAACCAGCCCTGCATCCCTGGTATAAATCCTACTTGGTCATAGTGTATTATCCTGGGGATGACTTTCTGTAATCTCATTGCTAATATCTTATTTTAAATTTTTGCATCAATATTCATTAGGAAAATTGGTCTATAATTTTCTTTCTCTGTTTTCACCCTACCTGGTTTAGCTATCAGCACCATATCGGTCTCATAGAAGGAATTTGGCAGTATGCCTTCTGTCCCTATTTTCTCAAATAGTTTGTATAGTATTGGAATTAATTGTTCTTTGAATGTTTGGTAGAATTTACATATAAATCCATCTGGCCCTGGAGATTTTTTCTTAGGGAGTTGGTTAATAGCTTGTTCTATTTCTTTTTCTAATATGGGGCTGTTTAAATAATTTATATCCTCTTCTTTTAACTTGGGCAATCTATATTTTTGTAGATATTCCTCCATTTCATTTAGATTATCAAACTTACTGGCATAAAGTTTGGCAAAGTAACTCCTAATTATTGCTCTAATTTCCTCTTCATTAGAGGAAAGTTCTCCCTTATCATTCTTGAGACTAACAATTTGATTTTCCTCTTTCCTTTTTCTTATCAAATTAACTAAGGGCCTATCTATTTTGTTGGTTTTTTTGTAGAACCAACTCTTAGTTTTATTTATTAACTCAATAGTTTTCTTATTTTCAATTTTATTAATTTCTCCTTTTATTTTTAGAATTTCCAATTTGGTATTTAATTGAGGGTTTTTAATTTGTTCTTTTTCTAGTTTTTTTTTTTTAATAATAAGCCCAATTCAGGGCAGCTAGGTGGCACAGTGGATAGAGCACCAGCCCTGAAGTCAGGAGGACCTGAGTTCAAATCTGGTCTCAGACACTTAACATTCCCTAGCTGTGTGACCTTGGGCAAGTCACTTAACCTCAATTGCCTCAGCAAAAAGCAAAAAAAAAAAATAATAATAATAATAATAAGCCCAATTCGTTGATCTTTTCTTTCTCTATTTTATGCAAGTAAGCATCTAAAGATATAAAATTGCCCCTTATAACCGCTTTGGCCGTATCCCACAAATTTTGGTATGTTGTCTCCTTATTGTCATTCTCCTGGATGAAATTATTGATTGTGTCTATGATTTGCTCTTTCACCCATTCATTCTTCAGGATTAGATTATTTAATTTCCAATTAACTTTTGGTTTATTTTCTCCTGGCCTTATATTGCATGTGATTTTTATTGCATCATGATCTGAAAAAGATGCATTTACTATTTCTGCCTTTCTGCATTTGATTTTGAGGTTTTTAATGCCCTAACACACGGTCAATTTTTGTATAGGTTCCATGGACTGCTGAGAAAAAAGTTAATTCCCTACTGTCTCCATTGAATTTTCTCCATAGATCTATCATACCTAACTTTTCTAACAATTGGTTTATCTCCCTAGTTTCTTTCTTGTTTATTTTGTGGTTTGATTTATCTAATTCTGAGAGAGCAAGGTTGAGATCCCCCACTAGTACAGTTTGACTGTCTATTTCTTCTTGCATCTCTCTTAATTTCTCCCCTAGGAATTTGGATGCTTTTGCACTTGGTGCATATATATTTAGTATTGATATTGCTACATTATCTATGGTAGCCTTTAATAAAATATAGTTTCCTTATCTCTTTTGATTAGATCTATCTTGGCTTTTACTTGATCTGAGATAAGGATTGCTACCCCTGATTTTTTTTTGTTCACCTGAAGCATAATAGGTCCTGCTCCAGCCTTTTACCTTCATCCTTATGTGTCACTATGTTTTAGATGTGTTTCTTGTAGACAACATATTGTGGGATTCTGATTTTTAATCCAGTCTGATATCTGCTTCCGCTTTATGGGAGAGTTCATCCCATTCACATTCACAGATAGAATAACTAATTCTTTATTTCCTGCCATCTTATTTACCCAAATTATGTTTTCCCCTTTCCTTTCCCCTTTCTCCCTTCCCCCCTCTTCAGTACTTTGGTTTTGATGACCCCCTCCCCCAAACAATACTCCACCCTTTAGATCCCTTCCCCCTGTTTTTACTCCTTTCCCCTGATTCTTCTATTTTCCCTTCTATTAGTTTATCCCTTTCTTTTCCTCCTTTCCCTCCCACTTCCCTCTAGTAACAGACAAGTTTCTATGTGAAATCAAGTGTCTGATATACACTTTTAGAGCCCAACCTGATGAGAGTAAGATTTACACAATGCTCATCTCCCTCCCCTCTTTCTCTCAATTATATTAGGTTTTCTTTGCCTCTTCAAGAGATTTTACCTTGTTTTTACCTCCTTTTTTTTT